>JAQGBW010002425.1:0-19959 GCA_034698625.1 Julus scanicus
GTTACAAGCAAATCTTGTCAGTTTACAAGTGTTCTGTTCCACAAAGGTATTGCTATTAGCAAACTGCTTGTAACTTGCTGTGAATTTGTTATAAGTAAATGATTACTCGTAAATTAAGTATTAGACAGCATTTGGAACAGAAATGGCTGCTAAATTTACCAAAAATTATGCCCTTTCTAGCTTCAATAGCAGAGAGAAGTAGCATTTTATTTTCTCGAGACGCCATTTTTCTTTTCACCTTAGACTTGTACTTTTGTGTCCTCAATTGTACACATTTACTAATAATTTACAAGTTGCTGAGATTATTGGTGGAATGCCATACCACAACTCCATATACTTGTAACTTGTACACTAATACTTGTACATTTTTGTGGAATAGGGCTCAGAATGTTCACAACCATGACTTTATTATTAATTTTTAACGTTTTGGCTACATTAAGCCTCCATCAGGTGACTTATTGGCTAACTTTATGAATATATAAGTTTCACAAGGTTTAAGTCCTTCAACCATAAATCATATAATCTACTGGATGAAACCAGCAAAACCCCAACCATTAAGATTCTCCAGGATTAGGACATATTCAGAGTTGGAAGATAATAAAGACAAAGCCACAGAAAGATAGAAAGTATTAAATGCCTTGCAAATGAAATTCCGATAAACAACCAAACAAAATATCCTGAAACCACGAAGCAATATTAAACTACATGCGGATTTTTTGTTCAAGCTAAGTTGTTGTCAAACGTTAACACAACATGCAACGTTAGCCTTGTGGCTGTCTACACCCCCACTATCCTCCCTGTCCCCAACTGCAGCTGTCTGGACAAATCCGAGCCTCATTTCAATATAAGCATCACTAATGAAGTTCGGGAACTGAAGATGCGAGTAGGAAATTAAGAAAGTTGCCTCTGAGACCCACGCTAAGAATTAAGCTCGGAGCGTGTAATATGAATTCGCGATAGTCTTGCTTCCAGTTAATTAGCATTCTAAGGGCGCACCAAATCAATAACGCATTTAATGAAAGCGATATTACGTAAGTAAACGTCGTGGTCTATAGAGGATTACTTGGCTCCCCTTTTGTCAACTGTTGCATTTTTGACGTTGAGACACACACAAGGAACATCCTGGTGGAAATGGCATGCAGCGCTGTGAAGTGAGCCTCTCTCAAATTTTGCTATCCAATAGGATGTCAAAGATGGGAAAAATCCACAAAGTGGAACAAATAAGCAGAAACGCTCTCATCGATGGAGACGTTTTAATGTATTCAACGAGATCTAAAGGAAGCATCGTGAATGTCAACGAGGGTTAAGTGACGAACGAAGCGGGGTTAATCTCTAAGCAACCCTTCAAAAATGGCGGCGGAAGAAATGTAGACGAGTGATTAAGAGGGATATATGGCACAGGTCTCTAACGTGTTATGAAAGCGTGCTAAATGACACGTACTGCAGAAAACCTCCTTTTTCACGGACTGTGAGAATGAAACAAACACGGGAGGCTCGATTTAACAATAAGCAATAATTCAGCTGAAATCTGCACTCGGAAATTCGAAAGGTTTGGAAGCGTGATCAAATTCTAAATAAAGGTGATCGAAAGGGTTGGAAGCGTGGAAAGTGGGATATCCAATAAACGTTCTCTGACCACCAAAAGGTCCAATTGTACCAATATGTGTTGCTCTAAGAGTCTAAGACCTTAAGAAGTGTTTAGAAGTCTATTCACGATTCTGTGTGATTTTTAACCCATTTCTTATAGGTCAAGTTCATTGAACAATATGTCAACATTTTAGCTATGAAGACTCTTAGGTTGTGTGATAGAATCTCATTACAAATTTTGAAAAAAGAACCATTATGTGGAGCAATTAACATTTTTCACCACTACTCAGGGTATCTAGCAAATTTACTGGAATAAAATTCAGGTATATTTCTAAGATTTCAAGACTAATTTCTTTAATTTTCAAAGATCGTCTTCCACAATGCTTTTACAAAGAGTCTGACAAATTTTAAAGACAATAAGTTTTTTTTTGTTTTGTTTTTCTGTAAAGTTTTTGAGTACATTTGCCAAGCTTCAGCAATCTGAGAATAATTTCTAAAAATGTGTTTTTTAAGTTTTTTCAACTCTCGGCACACTAAATAGGCAGCCAAAATTCTCGCGGCATGCACATCAAATATTTCGAGGAGATATTTTCACTTTTTTTCAGTATGTACAATAATGACAAAAAAATCTGACCTTAGTGGAACATTTTTAATGTTTTTTATCCATAATTATTGTATAGAATTTAATATCCTCCGTAACACACCGATTGAAAAACAATAGTCTATGACTCTATGGCGTTCTATCAACTTAAATTTGCATATTGCATTTGTAGACAAACTTTCATATTATATTGGCTTATGATTAATTTTATTATAATTCAACCAACACCATGCAATCATAGCAACAAGTACGTCGTTTTCAAAACACAAATAATACTTCAAATTCAAGTTTACAGTTATTATTTTTGTTGCATTTAATTTCATCACAAATATGAGCGGTTTTCACTCTCAACGAATTATTTTGAATTTTACTGAGCGTACAGAGAAATTTATTTCCATTTAAAGTTAAACATCCAAAACGAAAGAGGTAATGTTAAAAATATTTAAAACCACACATTTAGCATAATTAATTCCAAATATAAATATTTCAAAAGCGGATGATTAATACAACTTATAACAAGTATTTCCTTATAAGAGGAATTTTCTGTTCCCCCTCATATTCGTATAAGTGAGACTCCACTGTATACAAATAGTAGGCTAGTGAATTACAACATTAGTTGGATATTGCATTTTTGAAATCATCTTGTCAAGAATAACAAACACAAATATTATAGATTACTTGTCGTTTACAACGGAGAGAGTCACCAGGAAACAGATGAAAGTATGTACAAGCCTGGAATACCATAATTACAAAAGCATAACAACCATAATAAGCCCTACAGCTAAAAAAATACATTTATTAGCCATCTTCTCGTAGAGAATACAGTATTATTGATAAATAGAATTGACGTATAATTCTACTTCTAATGTAATTTGCAGAGTAAATACAAGATGATGTGATTTGGTGAACTGATGTTTACTTAGATTTCTCAAATTCTGTGTTTGTTTACTATTGTTGATGAATGTCTATACATACTCTGTATAGTATTTTCTATGCTTAAACAGGTGGAATACCGATATATGTACATGAATTTGCCATATACAACATAGCCATGTGTGGGCCCATTTCGCCTATGATGGGCTGTAATACGAGTCATACATGACGTGACCATGTGTAGAACATATTTAAAAACATTCATTAAAAACATGAATTGCAGCTTTTTTTCTAAGGACGCATATTGTAACTTAAAATGAGTTTCAGATGCTAAAAAGCCATTTAAAGTATCTTAATTGTTGTTAATTGGCATTAAAAAAATGTCTCAGTCATCAAATCAATCAATAAGACCATGTTTTTACAGTTTACGATTTCTTGTGAGTTTTGAGCGACTTTCGCCAGGTGGGCAACTGTAGCCTTAAGAGTAAAGTGCATCTAAACTAAAATATTAACAACCTCTTGAAAACGAGTTGCTTAGACCTCATTGAGTGCATATGCTATTTTGATCCTTAATTTCCTCTTATGTCATCAAGTGTGTAACAGAATTACACTTAGACGTTCCGTTTGTAACAGGTCCACGACATCAACGTGCTCCTAATTATTATTTTCTTGAGCTCAATTTTCACGGCTGGTCGTTCCAGTTATGTCTTCTGGTGCATTGTGAATCATGGCGTACAAGCGCCATAAAGCTCTTCAACAGTACTTCATCCCGTGTGTTGTTAGTTCGTTCGCATGGAACCTTAATGGGGAAAAGCCAGAGAGAATCATAACTATTATTCAGTACAGGGGAATGATTACTGTACGAGCACTTTATGACTGCTGTAACGAAGATAAGAGCGATATTCAAATATCCTGGTAACATAGGAAAGTCTCTGTTTAATACTGCGTTGCGTAGTGCCTACATAATCGCATGAATCTAAATTAACTGCGATGGTGTTACGCGTTATTTATAACGTCATTTCGAGGGGTAAAAAAATAAAAATACCAGTTATGGTATTCAGGCACTGTGGTTTACGCTATACCCTAAACACATTACGAAACTTGCTATTAAACGCGTTTAGCAGCGCCATGGATTTCATAAACATTAAATTTCGTACTCATCATCGATTGCAGCGCAGTTCTTTAATATGTTTTTGTAAATTTTTGCCACACTATGTTTCAACAAGTAATGTGTTTTGTAATAAACTAACGCCTGGAATATGCTTTAATGCTTATTTCAGTTTTCAAGTGGTGTGTGATAAGGACGCACTGTTTATTTATCCTTTATACGGTTTAGAAAGATAAATTTTGAATTGTGAGACAATAAATAATAGTAAATATTGTTTTATCGGCTATGCCAAAAAACACTTTTTTAAACAAAAAATTTTTTTTTTGTATATATATATATATATATATATATATATATATATATAATGCAGTTGGAATACTGCAGCTGTTGAATACTAGAATTCTAACGAATCAATAAAGAGAAGAACCAAAAAACATGAAAAATGGTGAAAGAAAAAGAAGTGCATTAATTTCCCTTTGGTCCCTACAGATACGGATTTAAGCTTTCGTTTGATTGATTGTGAAATTGAAACAATGTTGATGCCCAAGCAGGTACCTTACAAAATTTCAAATGGAGCTAAAAAAGAACGCAGGTGACGTAGTAAATGTACTTCATATTATATGTAATACAGTGCATAATATATGTATAACTATTGTAAATATTCTTCCTAGTTAATGCTGGGAATTTAAATCAACTATAGTACGATAACGTTGGAGTCTATTCTTGCTATCAAAATCTTAATTTAAATATAACAGAATTAAATTCAAGATTCGCAGAACTTATAATTGTCTAACGGAATCTGACAGCACTACATTAACATACGTTGTTGGCCCAACTATCCATTCATCCATACCTCCAACTGTAATTTCAATTGTAGCATTACTTACAGGCGTAATAAAGACTGTAGTTTAACTACAGGGCGGATGAAATTTCATACGAGTATATTAATAATGCATATTTTGAAGATAATTTGTTGCAAAAAAAGCGTTTTAGCAATTGTGCGTATGTTCATTCCAAGTGTGATAACTTCAAAACTCATAAATAAAAACTCAACTGAATTTCTACAAAATAAAAACAGTATAATTCTTTATCCAGACTTCAAGATTACGATTATTTGCAAGCACAAAATTGTATAGTATAATACACACGTATATTGAAAGAAATACTCTCATTCCTACGAATATAAATTAGAGGATGTAATATTACGTCTAAAGGCACCTTAACACACTTAATTGTTGAGTGAATTTTGCATTTTAATGTAAATTTTAATTTGAAGTATCAACTGACATGACATACTGTATTTGTGAGCCTGAATAAAGACCAAAAAACATGATAAAAACTATTCGTAAATTTAGGGCAACTGTATTTGGTCATTTGCAAATTTGGCAAATGTAATGCTAAGAATTTCCCCATAAAAGCATCGGAATCATCACATTTTAAGCAAAACCATCATTAATTCATATGCAGTTAGTTGAGTAAAGGAGTTTAAGCCAACTAATAACATATATCACCTGTTTTGCAATACCTCTGGCGCACATAAAATATGCAAATAATGTACGCATAGTTTTCTGAAAAAAACAACAACTGGAAAGTAACCCAGTTAGCAGCTATACATTTATCGACCCTTATTTTCTAGAATTGCTACCGTGGAAATAAAATATTGAAAAGTGAAAGAAGAAAAAAAATACTAAAATCATCGAAGAAGAAAATAAGAAGCTAGCCTGTCAAAATGTCAGCTAAATGATATAGTGGCACAAATTTCGAGAAAGTAAAACACAACATCTGGACTGGAACAGATTGCCCTCCCAAGGCGCGCAAAGCGGGTTCGGGTTTCATAAACACTTTATTTTATATATTTTTTAAGGATTAGTTTGTGAAAATAGGGTCGATCTTAAAATCCAACGCCTTCTTTAATGATAAAAGTAGCATGATTTTGGTTTGTAATTCATTAGGGAAGAGACAATCTCATCAGCCCCACTAACAACCTCAGCAAAATAGGCATAAAAAATAGCTTGCTGCGCAATTTTAAATTGATTCAGTCATCGGTGCATGTATTTCAGTGATAAATTTCAAAAACATTCCCTTCGGCACCTAAGCATGCGTAGTTCGCACGTTTAATGAGGTTTCACACGCTGGATTTGGCTTTAACATTTGCGAGCAAAAAATAAGGAACGAAAAGCAAAATTACAACATTGCACTGAAATCGGAAAAAACAACCTAAAATGAGTTGTGGAAATATACATGTACCTTATATACGTAAACTTCAAGTAAAATGCATAAAAATAAAAGCAATAATGTATGTAATGACTGCAGATGCAATTACATGGACAATGAAATAATTAAACAAGAAATAGACAAAAATATACATTCGTTGTTTTATGTTACTACATGGTTTTCGTTGTCATTCTTTTTTTGGAAGTTTTGCAATAGTTTGCCTATATATATATATATGATTGGAAATGCGTCTGTAATGACAATGGGTGTTAAATTCGTCTGTATAGTGACAATGCGTGTTAAAATGCGTCTGCAATTACAGACGCATTGTATGCATTACAATTGAAAACACGATAACCCTTTTATCGTATACATTTGCAATAAAATACCCTTTTGAGTTCCTCAACTAAACCTGATAACAAAGAAAAGGATGACTCACGAGAATTTAAATTCAGTAAAATCATGTTTGTTACAGTAGTTAGATACATCATTAGTTGATTTGCAACTGATGATTTCAGAAAAGTTTCAGCAAAACTTCAAAACTTTCTCTATTATTGATAAAATATAATTATAAAAATAAGAATACAAATATACCAACATCAATTTTTTATATGAAACGGGACCCATGATCAGATGCAAATTGAACAAAATTATTTAAAATGGTTTGTTTGCATACATCAACAAACATTTTGAGAAAACATTAAATTCAGAATGTGCAATAATAAACAACATATTCTGTTTGCACAACTTTGATTAAATAGAACATTGTAATTGGCATATCCAAACACTTAATGTTTTCTAAACGCAACAATTTAATGAATTCTATATACTCGTAAAACGTGTTAGTTTTATTTTGCTTATCTTTACTCCTACAGATGGTAAACCACGACATTCAAGCTTTTAAGACTTATTTTGAATAAATGTGTCATAAAATTAAATCCCCCAATATGTTGTCAGTCTTCTAGCCATAAAACCTTTATTTTAAATTGCAATTTTATTACACTATAAATTAACCACGAGAGTGGCCATTACATTAAAAGTCGCACACTTAAACAATAAATCCGTAAATGAAATTAGAAATTCTTGATATTTAAATAAGCGCATTTAATCTATAAAACGCTCTGTATGTTGATTTGGAAACATTTTATATGTACTTGGTTTATTTTGACTCGATTGAATAATTTTAGTATGAGACATAAAACATGTATAAAGGTGCGTCTTCACCGCACCAAAAGCAAAAGCAGAGTTTTCGAAAACATGTTTTTGAAACTTTACAGTGTAGACCAATGAGCACCGAGTGCCATTCTGTGCATAGCAACCTTAAAAATCTACAACATTTTTTTGCTTTTCCAGTTAGGACGCCATATTTAATTTCAAAAGCAGAAAACATAAAAACTAAAAGCAAGTTTTAAAAAACATGCTTTTTCAACATGTTTTCGAAAACTTTGCTTTTGGTGCGGTGAAGACGTACCTTTAGAGCTCAAAAATCTAGTCAAGAAAGGTTCATATATGTGTGCACATATTTTCAATCTTAAATATCTTTGCGAAACGTAATTCTATTTCACAATAAAATTATTATTATTATTATTATTATTATCAAATCGTTTATTTGGTTGACTCTTAAGCACAAATTCAAATGAATCGAGTTTCCATGATTTTCAGTTTGTTATTAGCTCAAATCAGATGTTATATGAACTATAACGCCTAATTTTTGTTAGACGTTTTTTTTACGTAAATATGTATAATAAATCAGTTTCTTTTTATTAATAATTGGAAATGCTTTTGCAATTAGAGCTAATGAGACCATTTTCTGCCTCAATTAAACAACGTGCATTTGTCGGTATATAACGATGCACCAGCATGCATATAATCAAATCGATACTAAAACTCAAATAACGGGGAAGGGAGGGGGTAATAATAGACCTATATATTCCATACGGAGCTTCTGTTATTATCTATAAGGTTTCAGATGTAATGATGCCATTGATTGTCTTTGATAATTACGTCTCTAATGAACATGGCTTTGAAAGCTGCGACTTTAGTTAAAGTTCAATTAACCGAAATATCTATTACCTCACAATTAAATGGATGACTGGAAATTTGCAGTGCCTTTGCAAAAAATAAAGTATGGAATAAATTTAAAAGTTAAAGCTTCAACCCTCACACAACCCGCCACAATAGCTGTGGTCACGAAATGGATTTTATCCTAGCTGAAAACCAACTTGGGTAACATTTATGCAAATCTATATGTACGCACTCACTTCATGCTATCAAGGTTGATTTAGACACTTGTATAATAATTAAATAAAAGGACTAGTATTTTAGTGTATGAGCAGACCAATTTAGTCGAGTAGTTTAGCAAAATAATTTAGCCTTTAATCAGCTTTTAAAGACTTATTCAGGCTCTGATAATAGTATTTTAGTCGAGTGAAACGTGATTAACTAACTACTAAACACTAGTAGCTTAAAAGTACCCGAACACAGTTTCAGAGGGTTAATAGCTAATGCACTCGACTAAAGAAATTTTCAAAACTACAAACATGTTTAGTTATTAGTGATGGTGTGGGGTGTCCCAAAAACAGAAAAATGTATTTTCTTATTAAGTTACTATTTCATCTTAGCTGAAAACCAATCTGGGTAACATTTATGCAAATCTATATATGTATGTATGCACTCATTTCATCAAGGTTGATTTATTATACATTTGTAATAATTGAATCGAATGACCAGTATTTTAGTGTGTGTCAGACAAATTTAGTCGAGTAGTTTAGCAAAATAATTTAGCCTTTAATCAGCTTTTAAAGACTTATTCAGACTCGCTAGTATTTTAGTCGAGTGACACGTAATTAACTAACTACGAAACACTTTAGTAGCTTAAAAGTACCCGGACACAGTACAGAGGGGTAAGAGCTAATTCATCGACTAAAGAAATGTGCAAAACTTCAAACCTGTTTAGTTAGTAGTGATGGTGTCGGGTGGCCCGAAAAACACAACAAAATGGATTTTCTTATTAAGTTACTAAAAATACTCGCCACTCTACTATAAAAAACTAGCATAGTCTGAAGCAGTCTTTACCGATTCAGCGAAGTTACGAGCAATAGCCTATCTTTAGGCATGCGCACATGGACATTTACATAAAACTTGACAAAAGAACCCATATATCCTATAAACCTACGTGGTGGTCATTTTATTTTCCTTAATCCATCGGAAGTGAGTTTGCTAAAAGTCGTAAACGATGCATAGTTTGCCAACAAAGGAGGAAAAATCCATCTTAAAATCGTTAATAAATGCAGAAAGGAATTTGAGGTATGATCCTGCCACTCATTTCCATTGAATTCCTGTATGAACGTCACAGCATGGAAATTCAATATATCATCTAGCTGGTGTGCAAACAACAAAACCGCTGATAAGTGTACGGCCATGTTAACGCTTATAGCGAATTTCCCTTCATTATAAGCACCAACGACAACCAACAATGCCATACCCAAGACGAAAAGCAATTACTCTTCCCACAGAAAAGCATGCAAAGGGAAATTAAACATATTTAGGTGGCGGGATGTAATATCAGATCACATTTTTCATGCAAATAATGGAATTAGAAAAACGCTGCTAAGCGTCCTATCATCGTTTTTAATATTCTCACATCTATTTATCTCGCACAAAAATATATCATGAAGCATCATGTGCCGAAAATTTACTAAAAAAAAATTCGTCCGTCAATTTTGAGACGCTGATGAATTGGCAATTGCATAGCAGATTGTTGGCTTACAAAAAATATACGTATAACAATGGGCAAAAGTCAAAATACATCCTGGAGCTTAACAAAAGTCTTCTCCTGTGGATCTAAACTTTGGAAAAGGGCAATCATATAACCTGCCAACGAATTTTATCACGACATTTCAGGCAAATGGTTTTAACTTAAGGGTGCCATTGATGACAGTTTTATTGACGAAGGATTTGTGGAGTCAAATATTTTCATTTGTGAAAACGTTATACAAAATTACAAATTGAAATACAGTAGAACCTTAATAATCCTAAATTGTAAAAGTGAAAATTAGGCTTTGTAACAAACAATATATAAATTCAGTGCAGATACTAAAGGAAACAGAAATGATTGTATAAAAGTAAAAAAGCTTAATCTATAATACCCCTAATGCTTAATTTCCTATTATATACAATATTGTATTTCTAATCCGAACAGGTCCCGGTCACAATTAGTTGGGATTAGTGTGGTTTTACTGCATTATATTCTGGTAACCTGGTATTAGCAAGCATTCGAAATCACAATATGTACCTGTTTGTGAATATCTATACAGATACCTTAGACGCCCTTTATCTACACAGATATATATAAAGGGCGTCTAAAACAACGAATTTCAGTTGATATTGTGGGTATGGAGGTCCAAAGGTTGAACATTATAGGCAATACAAGTGCGATCAATAGATGTGCCTTTTCAATATTTTTCAGCGTGGTGTGCCTTTGTAGTGACTTTACTATTGAACAATACGCAAGGATTCACAAAATGGCTTCTTTGAGACATTTGCCATACTGTAACCTCTCTGCATGAGTATGAGGACTGAAAACTTTCGATGAAGGGTAGTATTTGACAATTTTAATGGGCAAAAGGCCTTGTATAAAACACGATCCTATCCCAATTTGAAACACTCGCGCATCACTGAATTTATTCCGGATTTATGCATCACTTCAAAATCTCATTCAACTACACGTTCGCATGAATTCATAAACACAATGCGAAAACTTGCGACCAAGTTGCCATTTCAGTGAACAGTATCAGTTGTGGTGACCATTTTGAGATCTTCAGATCCTCATTTTCCTCTATTGAGCGACATGATCAGACACGGTATATACATAGAAAAATCCTTTCTATGAATCAAAATCATTTTCACAAATCAGTTGAATCTTATCAAATTTCAACTGATAAAAATGTAAACAACTTCTGGCTTTGTATGCTCCATTTACAACCCGTTGAAAGCTAACTTCCCTATGTAAGTCTTAATTCGCAATGGTATGTGCAAGTTTGTAGGATTTTAATAAAGAATTTGGGCACATAATACGAGTTCAGTGAATATTTCAGTTTGTTCATAGCGTAGAATATTCGTTACTCAATTTTTAATCAGACAAACTATGGTGAAATTAATGTAGATTTATCAGGAATGCTTCAAATATTCCTTTTGTGTACACCGCCAAAGTCCAATTATTGTTGCAAACCGCTGGTAAAATAAGCACGCAAATGGTGCACACTAAATATATGAACTATATATCCATCGATAAAAAAACTAATTTGTAATTATAAGCAGCAGAGCGACACTGTTTAATATTATATTAGTTTTGGGGACCAATCAATAATATCGATGTTTTCGAGGACATCGAGTACAAATCCAAGTACTGCAGTTGCATGTTGATCCCGGGCTTGTATAAACAAGGCTATCTTTAATAATGCCAAGGGTCATTTCAGACATTAACACGCACCAGCCAATACTATTTACAAAAACAACTGACAAGGAATTAAATAAATGTATGGATATTATAAATCCCTATCTAAACAGCATCATGGTGAAGTGGATAATGATGTCCATTGATATAAATCCATGAAGTTCACTTCAAACATAGCAGTGATTATAAGTGGATTTAAATCCTACAGCCTACAGAAAACTATTTTGTATTCGTTTATTCAGATTTAAAAATAAAATGTTCGAATTTTCAAATGATGAGATGTTTTTGTTTCCAACAATACTTCAACATGTAATTAAAAGATGCCATAGCAAAGCAGTATCCAAGGGATCTAATCAAAATATCTTTCAAATGAGCACTGAAATTTTTGCTGAGCTTCAATTGACAATAGAACACGAATAAAGAACTTCCCTAAAGAACGTATGTATACATCTATTGGATATGTATAATGTAGAAAGGTCATATATATTAAAGGATTCTTACATTTTGTATAATTGTATACAATAGTACGTGTTAAATTCAATCGATACCTATAGTTGTACTTGACATTTAATTCTGTCTACTAAGCCCACTGCAATTCAAAAGTCTACGCCAATCAGTCATGTTATTTCAACGAATTTTCAAATAAATGAGTTTTAGCACGTTAGATGGAACCAAACGACACAGTCACACAGCTCATCAATAATACAACTGAAAGCGTTTTATCGAAAAAATAAAAATAAATTACATTAATTGCGTGTTGAAACATTTGAATCAATCACAATGCAAGAGTTTGGAAACCAACTTGGTACATGTGAAAGAAAAAAATGAAAGCATGAGATAAAAACATCTTCCTTTAGAAAAATATCTAATCTTGGTAATTTGAAAAATGCTATAAAAATAAAGAGCTTTCCATTGTTGGAAACAACAAGTATCAGAAGCATTCAGCAGAATAGGACTTACGAGTTTTGGTTTCTAATCATGTGGAAGTGAACTTCCATGTAACTAGCTTTTTACTTGAGCTTTTCTAAACCAAAAGTGTCCACACAAGGGTTGATCATGACGATATTTGTAAATTAATGTATTTCATACCTGACTATTGCTGTAGTGACTGGATTATATAATATTGAGCGAGAGTGCATAACAACACTTACCTAGAAAAGAAAAACAAATATTAATTTTTCAGAAATCATTTAAGTAAAATAATAATTTAAAGAGTACAATTGAATGCACAAGTTGAAAAGCATATTTATTACAAAATAAATTAGCTTAAAACTAAAAGTAGTACAATAAACAATAAAAATCTATTAAGTAACAGTCGGCAGTTTTGGTGAAAAAAAATGAAATAAAGTAAGATCTGCTAAAAAATACACACAAAGGAAATGTGTAGGTTAATCCTACATGTTTTGATTTGCTGTATCAACAAGACATTAATGCTTCGATGTCATTATTAATCCTTCCCATCTTATTAATATGAAACGATGCAATTTCCATAATTCATCTTGTCGACTATCAGAGATCAAAATTAATTCCTAATAACATGTTATGCTTTCAGGTCAAATTACCAGGAAACTCCACGATTAATAGTTCACAGAATTCCCCCTTAACAAGAAAGGCATTCAAAACACATCATATTATTACTGTACATATTAAATCTGTAGCCAATAATGTTTCAAACAATGGATTTGTCATATCAAATTTCCAGCTTCATTATACACGACCACAAGTATTTCATATTTATAATTTTTGATATCATATTTAAATTGATTTTATTTCTATTTGTTCTTCAATAGCTGATGTCTGATTGGATGTTGTGATTTGTATGCAAATGACCTTCATTTAATGTCTGCTGAGGACTACCATTATGGAAATAAAACCATGCCAAAGTGTCATACGCCACCAGAGGGTGCTGAACCGAAATAATACTAAATACAATGACATTTATTAGGATCTCGGTCGATTTTTATTGGGCCCAATCGTCAATATACAGCTCTTACGTCATTGATGTTCAACATTAAAACCAAGATGGAAGATCACTGCTTTTATTATATCGTCATATGAATTATTCATATTTAACGTCAAAAGTTTCGTTATCTAGATTTACTGTTTGGACACATGGTCATGTACGAAAACGCCAATTTAAAATTCGGTTTTATCTCCAGAGCTGCAATTAACATTCAGAAAATACTCGGCAAACTGATGAAGTGGCGCGTAGAAAGGGACCCAAGTTTTATGAAAATTAACACGCAATTCTGAATTTAATTAACTGTGCTCGAAAAATACCAAATTCAATTGCAGTAAAGCTCAAGAGAATTTAAGAGGATGCAGTCAAAATGCGTAGAACGAGGACATCTCCATTTCCACAAAATTTCTTTAATTTGCATCTATTTTGGATGCATAGGATCAATGCAAGAATTTGAAACATGCCACTGGCGAACACATATTATAGTAACTACTTGCAGATGAGTGGTTAGATTTTGTATTCGTAAAGTTTTCAGTCGGAAACAACCGCAAAAGGCAATAGGAACCTCTACCGATTTGCACGTTAACCATATCCTAGAGATCATGTGACAAAAATACTTTAAATTTTAACTCGGGGAGCAACAAAGGTTTCCTTTGAAGAGAAACCATTCATCATTGAATCTTGTACGCGATGCTTGTAAAATACAAATTTCCAACATGCCATACTAATGCCACATACATTATTTTTGAAATAAACTTTCTAATAAACGTAATAAAGAACAAGTAGATTACGCTTTAATCATGCTTCTATATTAAAAACTATTTTTTCATTATATTTTGTAACTTTTATTTGGAAGCAAACAAGTAGGTTCAGGTCGTTTGCACGCACACCGGTTTTGTTGGGCAAGATTCCGGCTCCGGCGCGGGTATTTGTACACACATCCGGTCCGGCCATTTTGCCGCCGGGGAAATTGTGCAGCCACCATCACCCAAGTCCTATATGTATTTCTACTTCGGCTTACACACATGCCGGTGCAGCTATAGGGGTGATCCATAAATTATGTCACACTTTTTTGCCTCTTTTTAAACACCCCCCACCCCTTTGTCACAATTGTCACAAATTTCACTACACCCCATCCATAATGATGTCACAACCTGTCGATTACTCCCCTCCCAAATTATTTTTTAGTAATTCTTTAAGTCACTACAGGACCCAAATCTTTTCCCCCGACTGCTATTCAAAATTTCATATACTAAAACAATTTTAAAAAAAACATTTTACCGTATATTTTTTACCGTTTGAAATAAATTTTGATTGTGTGATGGCACATTACCGAACCCCCTCCCCACCCCTTGGTCACAATTGTCACAAAAAACAAACAACCCACCCACCCCCCTAGGTGTGACAATTTTTGAATTGCCCCTAAACAGATACAAAGCACAGCACGCGTTTATTTTTTAAAAATGTGTGAGTTTTGTACGTCATTTGATAATTAATTTAAGATGAACAAGCCATTTAAGTATGACGTCATTACATTAATAGAATTAATTGAGAATAAGTAAGTCCTGTCTTTGGGACAAAACTTAATTTGGATTGTTCTATAAGGACAGAATTGAAAAACAAATAGTGTGGAGACAAGTTTCTGCTTTCCTTGAAGATGATTTTTGTGAAATGGGGTCAATAAATTGAAATATGCAATTTATTGTAATATTTACACTGCAGCTGGCACGTTATTAACAGACGGTTTTTCTATTTCCCGGTATCTATGTGTACAATTCCACACTGCCAACGCCGGAATGTTTCCCGGAAACTGGCCAGCGTGAGTGCAAACGGCCTCAACATTGTTAGTTTGATTTAATTTACAATTAAACCAAATTTTATATCGTAACAGTCGAAAAATCACAAACACGTTCAGTAACCAAATTTACATAATGGATGGATGGTTAGATGGATGTTTACATAAATGACTTGGTCCTCACACCACAATGGAATTCCCATTATCAATTAATGGATATTTTCCTTGTTTAATTATATTATTTGATGCCAGAGAGGAGAATTAAATGAAAAACGTTTTAGAATTAAGTTCCAAGACAGAATTCGATAGAATACACATATTTTACGATGTGTTTCCGCAATTTAATATTAAGTAGAGTATGAACTACCATGTAGAATTTAAAGGTGTTATCTGAATATTTCCAGTAGAAAGCCTAAAAATGTATTTTTCGGCTTTCACTGATGAATCGTAAGACAAGTGCTGCCCCCTCCAATCAAAATGATGAGCTACACACGTTTTGAAAAATATACGTATATATTTTTTAAACTGCATGGTAAATTTTGATCATAATACAATTTTGTTATTATGCCTAGTTGTATTACTTTGCCCAAATCTGTCTTTGACAAAAAAATACATGGCAGATATAGGGTTTAGCCCCGCCTTAAGAAGTAATTTTAACTGCGAATTTTAGCACATTATCTTATGTAGGACAGTGATTTTCAAATTTGTAACCCTTTGCTTCAAATATTAATTATTTGAAGATGTCTGTTTCCTGGCATGCTATTAAATTCACACGAGGGAATAATAATTTTATAGTTATGACCCTTTCAAAAAGTTCAACACAATATTAAGTCAACATCGAAGTGAAAATTGAATAAAAGATGCAATGGCAGATACTGAATGAATTCCCATTCCCATTGATTGTTGGAGTGTTTTCCATATCTTCTTTTGCATAACGACAACATCTGCGTTGTAAACAATGTGTCAGAGGCAAGGCACACCATGGCAAGATAAATAATTCTTCGTAATTCGCTAACAAGCTTTCGACGTTCACGACCCATTACTTGCACCCAGTTTGCGCCAAATTAATGTTGATGAAGTGCACTATCCTAACTAGAAATTCTGTTGCGAATAATCATGGTTGTCGCAACGGATTGTTTGTACGCTAGGAACATCTCGCGGATTTCTATCCAAAAGACGGCTATGTCAGTTCGCAAAAATTATCCACACTCTTGTATGCTTAAATTCAATGCCAGCATATATTTTAAAGCGGATAATTTCAATAAAGTAGCTAGATGAAATGTAAAAAAAGAAAATGTTCTTACATTGGCATCTTATAAAGAAGTTCCACTTCAATAATTAAATGAATCAGTTTGTAAAACCATGTATTGATAAAACAAATTTTATCAATTATACCTTTACCTCTGAACACTTATGCTTAAAAATCTGGTACATTTTACGTATTTACACTTGCCCATACAAATAAACAAATATGTCCACCGTTATTACACTGTATATACAGATATGAGAAAAAATTGTCAGCGAAATATCATGTCGGCGAAGAGGGTTGTCGGCAAAGTAGGACAAAACCAAATAAACACCATCAACATGGTGGTACATATAAACCAGGTGCAAAACTGGATACTTGGCCCCTACGAAGTGTTTATAGCAAACTTATTGGCAAAATTAAGTCGAAAAAACATACACTTTAAGAGGGATCACAACCCTATCTTTTTCAATGGGCCGGGTTTGCGAAGATACTCACAGTTGAACGAGGGAGGTTTGGGTGGGGATGAGAATTGTTTAGGATGGCTTGATGGATCCGCAAGGGCCTCATATTGTTGTTTTTCACTTTGAAATGGCAGATTTCTTTTAAATTAATATACAAGTTTGAAAAATGTCCGTTATTTTGCACTCGCTGCCAGCAGGTGGCAGCATGAGATAGGCAAGTTGTGAGTTCAAAAATTCAAATAATAATTTAATTAAAAAAATTTACTAATTGAACGTGAAAAATGACACGATCAGTACCTTGCTGATTTATAAAGCTATTTTAAACAATTTTTATTTTTATTTAATCTTTCTTTGTTTGACTGTGAGTGTCTTTGCAAATTTTCCCATTGAAAGGGATAGGGTTGTAATCCCCCTTAATGTCCCACATAGAACAGAAATTTATTTACAATGCATTTAAAATACATATAGATTGCGACATGTATTTTGAAATGCATTTTTAGAAATATTTTTCTAAAAGCGCATTTACGAATGTATTTCAAAATACTACATTTTGAAATGCATTTCAGTGTCTCAATCTATATATATACTATATATACGTGCATTTTTTAAATGCATTTCTTTTCCATGTGGGGTTTGTCCTACTAGACAAAAATCCACTGTTTCGGCCTGGGCATGACGTCAATGGGACGGGACAATAACTTGGTCGACTTCAAAATTAGCTGATGATGAGAAAATAAAGGTGCTCTTTTACCAAAAAGGAAAATCGTGAACGACCCTCGTATGTATTGATTGCTTAGGATGCAGAGTTGGAACGCGTTTGATAGGACACGACCTACGAGAAACAATGAAGAGGCACTAAGGGGCGCCGTAGAAATGACGTGAGGCTAATTACAGCAGTGACACGGTGGGGAACATTTGAACATTAAGACAAGAGCAAATATGAAATTTTCAAAACGGTAATCAGACGTCTGATGCCCCTCGTTCGTGTTATTTGTAGACGAGGGAGTTTGAGAGCTATAGGAGCGCGAGAAGGAATATGCTGATCACCACAGGGATTCAGAGGGATTCTCCCACTGAAATTCCCACGTTTTCATTTGGCTTTCGCCGAACCTTCCTAGTTTCTGCATGTATAATAGACGAGAGACCAAATATGCGAATGCGAGCAATAGTTTAGCTGGCAAGCAATCAACCGAGAATATCGATTGAAAGCCACGTAGACAGAAGATGCGAGTAGCAAGGGCTTATCCCAGATTAGATTCTCACCAACAATTTTTAAAACATTGACTTAAGGCTGGCGAATAAACCCTCGTTTGGTCGAATATTCAATCGAGTTTTGAATAAACCAAACGCGCCAATGGAGTTGTTTGTTGTTGTTGAACTGCTGGAACTGTTTAATGCAAATCATGCAGCGCCCTGAGACATTTTCTAGTTAAAGTACCCCCTGGTTGAGTACTAGAATTTAGCATGGCATGCATTTCGGTAATGGACCCACTCATGTCAAGGTTTGGTTTTGGAGTAATCTAGGATGAACGTGAAAATCTGCTAAAACATCACACTGCAAGTCACCATGACTGGAGATGCTGAGCCGGTATAAGGCTTATACAGTAAATTAAAAGTCACGTGATGCCATCCATGACGCATATCTGCATACAGCCAAATTATGTGACGCTATTTCATTAACACTGCTTGGTTGATAACGCGCCTAAATGGTGAATTCATATGTGTTCAGAGTGAAAGGTTACATAGTTAAGCACTTTATCTATTTCATGAGAAAATGAGTTTGTGTACTGTATATTCTCAATTCTCATAGGATATTCACAGATAGAAATTTCAATTATGCAGGCGCCCTAGCTTTATAAATGAAACAGTTGCTAATGACAAAATCGACCGAAAATTAACATTTTCAGAAATAAAAATAGCACTTGTGTGCCTGGTTGCTGAATCAACATAAAGCGTTACCTATGAATATTTAAAAAATTTAGTATTATTCATGTTAGTGTTGGGCAGTAATTGAGTGCATTGAATGAATTTGAATAACGAGGAAAAGAGTACCGAGTACAAAGAGTAATGTTATATAATAAATGTACACAAAAATGTACTCACTCTCAAATGCCCTTGAGTATTAACATAATCTGACATTATGAGTGCCACTGTAATCAATTTGCATTTAATAGATTTGAGTAACGAGAATGAGTAACTTGAAATAAGAGTCATGCTAAAAGCTAATATGAATGTATCCTAATTTTTGCATTTCTTCTTATGATTCTTTTGTTATGGGATGTTCTGTTCTTTTTTCCCTTTAATTATTACAATTTTGCTAATGTCTAAGACGGTTTATTGAGTTATCATATTCATTATGATTTTCTTAAAAGTTTACTTGTTTCTGCTTGTATTGACTTCCCAAAACAATACTTTGGCAATCCTTCATACTCGTAATCAGTACTCATATAGTACATGTGTACAATCTATCCAAGTCTGATTATGATACAACTCAAACTATGGAGTATGAATCCACAGGTACTCATAATCAGTACTTATGCTCATGAGTACATATTTTTCCAAGTTTGATTACTCGTTTCATCGCCGACGCCGATGGTCGAGTGGGTTACGTGCTTGCCTCTCGATCCTAAATGCTGGGTTCGCTCCCGGGTCGAGG
>JAQGBW010002426.1:0-19956 GCA_034698625.1 Julus scanicus
ATGGACCTTTTTTAACTTTGAATAGCCATATATGGATCCTTTTTAACTTTTGAATGACCATATATAGCCATGCATGGACCTAATTTAGTGTTTTAATGACCATATGTATTATATAGCCATGCTGGGTCGAGTTAGGCACTAAATAGCCATGTATGGACCTTTTTTAACTTTGAATAGCCATTGACCTTTTTAACTTTTGAATGATCATATATAGCCATGCATGGACCTAATTTAGTATTTTAATGACCATATATATATTACATAGCCATGCTGGGTCGTGTTTAGCCACTAAATAGCCATTTATGGACCCTTTTTAACTGTTAATGGCCATATATGGACCTTTTTAACCTTTGAATGACCATATATAGCCATGTATGGACTCCCATTTATGTCCCATGCATGTCCTGTTATGGTCATTTATGGAAATTTATGTCCACTATATAAGGTTATACTTGGTTTACTTTCTAATCAATTGTTCTTATATGGTATTTTTTCAAATATAACAACACATATCCACATATATTAAGGTTACTCCCCTAATGCCACACTCTTAACATGTCCACTATAGTGTTTATGCAAATGACGTCATTGCTATGTCTTGATCTGGACCTTTGATTTGGCCCCCTTGACGATATTCCCCCCTACAGCCATACACAAAAACCCTCTTGAATATTTTTTGCATATATGTGTCTCCCCCTGTCTGAGTTGACCTTTGACCCTGTGCATGTTTGCGTGTGTTCCCCCTTTTCTTGAAGTCTCACCCTGATCAAAACCAGATCAAATTACTGTTTTCTAGTTTATTTTTCCAGCTGCTAAATTTCACTTTTTTCTACCTCCTCCTCCTCCTCCCCCCATTCGCCATTGACCTTTGAATTTTTAAGGGTCTGGAGCTGGTGAAAAAGCCATATCTGAACCATATTTGTCTTTTATGTGCCATATATACACCCATATTTAGCATTTGAAGTGACCATGTATGAAACATGTCTAACCTTTGAGTGACCATTTGGTTTTTGAATTACTGTACAGGGTGGCCACAAAAAAGTTGAACATTTTTCATAAATTTGTAACTTTTTTGTTTTTTACTCAAAAGTAAATCCAATTTTGTGCAAATGTTGATTTCTCATGTCTTTTTTAACTGACCTTGTGTATTTATTTATTTATTTCACTTAACACTCATTGAGTACAATAGGTCAGTTGCGTCTAGATCAGCGGTTGGGGAACCGGGGTAAATTACCCCAAATGGGGTAAAAATGAAAATTTTTTGGGTAATAGGGAAATTTTTCTAATATTTAAATTGCTATTTCATAAGACTGTATTCAAATTGCTCTTACATCAAAAAGTCCCAATTTTGAAGTAAATATATCAAAAATAAAGCAACATCATTTTTCCAAAACCTGAAGGGAGAAAGTTTTCAATTAATTTTTGTTTGTTCCAATTTAAGAATTTTATTTTGTTTGTCTATTACATACTTACTATTTTCATGTAACTTTATTTATAAATATGTAAATGTAAATTTATTCAATCCATAATTTTTATTTAAAATTTACATTGATTGTTTTCTTTTCAGAATGGGGGGGGGGGAGTAATATCGACTTACGCAAAAATGTTTTGGGGTAATGGTTAAAAAAGTTCCCCGACCGCTGGTCTAGATCCGTGGATAAAAGGAAGAAAAGCAATGTAGGCAATACATATTCAAGGATAGATTATAACATCAGGACTACAAATATTCATACAATATAGCTAGACTCCATAATATATTTCCTTATCACAACTTTCCAATGTTTACAACTGAGCTGGCACTAAAGCCGGTACATTCAATGATCTTGTTCCAATTTACTTGCAAAACATAGCGTTTAGTGATGAAGAGCGAGACGCGATATCATTTTTACAAAAAACTAATAGTTTTGGCGCGGAAAACTTTAAGGAAATTTCCTGATAAAGCCGGGTTGCCCGGTGGATTGAGCAAACTTTTGCACAAAATTGATTCAACTTAATGGGCGATTCGCAGAGTTGGATAGGTAAGGCCAAGATCTGTGCGCACATCACCGAAAAGCACCAGAAGAAACATTAAGACACAAGAAACATACACATGCTACCTTGATGTGTCCAGAAGCATTTGTGAAACATGTGTCTGATACATATTGATGTTTCCTGATGTGTCGTAGCGATAAATCGAGAAGCGGTCCAGATGAAAGGAAAAAAATGTGTCCTGGTTAAGGCGCTTTTACCAAGGCCTGTACAAGATGACGTAGCGCATCGCAACACGTGCTTTCAATTTTGAAACGTTGTCTGCAAAACTGAAAGCACTTGGTCAAATCGTCTACGCCATGAAATACAGAAGTTGACAAAAGCGCTGTACCAGCCAATATGAAGCGCCGCCTTGTTTCACGAAATGTGTCTTAGGTGCGTACACTCGGTTTATTTTTTAACTCAAGCCGGCTCTCCACCAAGACGTACATTGGCGTATAAACATGTTTTTACAAACATATGCAAAAAATTTTGCCCTCCTGGTTTATTTCAGTCGCCATTTTGTAAATATATGTAAATATCAAAATTTTACTACTATTAAAGATATTTAATGGGTGCACAATTTTGATATTTGCATATATTTCAAAATGGCGGTTGAACCTGTCTAAATGCATACTTTTAGGACCGGTAAAAAGTATGCTTTTAGACAGGTTCGTTTATACACGGTTTACCAAGTCGGGACCGGCACATTTTATGCTTTTAGAGAGGTTACTCATTGCCACAGGATGCATTTAGGCAGGTTGTATTGTATGTATGGGGAGAATGTGTACAGTAGAACCTGTCTAAATGCATACTCTTAGGACCGGTGAAAAATAAGCTTTAGACAGGTTCATTTGTTGTACATGGGTTACCAAGTCAGGACCGGCAGATTTTATGCTTTTAGAGAGGTTACTCATTTACCCAGGATGTATTTAGACCGGTTCTACTCTATATGTAGGGAGAATGTGTACAGTAGAACCTGTCTAAATGCATACTCTTAGGACTGGTGAAAAATATGCTTTTAGACAGGTTCATTTAGTATACACGGGTTACTAAGTCGGTACCGGCACTTTTTATGCTTTTAGAGAGGTTATTGATTTACACAGGATGTATTTAGACAGGTTCTACTGTGTATATAGGGACAATGTATACAGTAGAACCTTTCTAAATGCATACTTTTAGGCTCGGTGAAAAGTATATGCTTTTAGACAGGTTTATTTATACACGCGTTACTAAGTCGGTACCGGCACATTTTATGCTTTTAGAGAGGGTATTCATTTACACAGGATGCATTTGGACAGGTTCTACTCTATATGTAGGGACAATGTATAAGTAAAACCTGTCTAAATGCATACTCTTAGAACCCGTAAAAAATATGCTTTTAGACAGGTTCATTTATATGCACGGGTTACCAAGTCGGTACCGGCACAGTTCATACTTTTAGAGAGGTTATTCATTTACACAGGATGTATTTAGACAGGTTCAACTGCATATAGTCTATTTATAAATTTTCCACATGGACATTGAAAATAACCACTTTTTTGTTGTTGTTTTCAAAATGTTCATAAAATTTTATGATCTAGTTTTGCCAAAATGTTGATATCATAAATCTAAAAACAAGTTCATTGATAAAAACAAATGTCTTCCTTATTATTTTTGAAGTGACTTCGGCCCAGTTTTTAGTTAAAATTTATTCATTTTTGATCATTTTTTTCATTTATTTCTTTAGTTTGCCTTTTAATCGGAGCGCCGTTATCGAAGACGCTAATCCTGATGAGTGTCATCGTCCACTTAACGAGCGCAATGACACCCAGAGACACTCCCTATTAACAGACGAGGAAAAAAAAAGAATTGTGGGGAATGGAGGCCACGCTAGGGGTCATCCAAGATGGCGGCGCCCTTCGGATGATAAACAAATCATGATAAGGTCATTATTAAAACTCGTTAAACTACTCGATGGGAAATGAGCGTTTTGCAAACCTTGAAACAAATTGCACACACTAAATTTACAGCTTTTCTTAAAGATTTTGCAAACTTTGTGAGCTTTTTTCAAACGTTAACGTCGTCTTAAATATTTCTGAACAAAGTTAAAAAATGGTCCAAAATCGTTCTTCGATAATTATTAATCTGATTTTCTAAAGTTTACAAGTTTTTTTAAACATATTTCAAAGTTTACAAGTATTTTTAAACATTTTTCAAAGTTTACAAGTTTTTTTAAACATTTTTCAAAGTTTACAAGTTTTTTTAAACATTTTTCAAAGTTTACAAGTTTTTTAAAACATTTTTCAAAGTTTACAAGTTTTTTTAAACATTTTTCAAAGTTTACAAGTTTTTTTTAACATTTTTCAAAGTTTACAAGTTTTTTTTAAACATTTTTCAAAGTTTACAAGTTTTTTTTAAACATTTTTCAAAGTTTACAAGTTTTTTTTAAACATTTTTCAAAGTTTACAAGTTTTTTAAACATATTTTAAAGTTTACAAGTTTTTTTAAACATTTTTCAAAGTTTCCCAAAGTTTACAAACTTTAAAAATGTTTTTCCGGACTTTACAAACTTTTAAAAATGTTTTTCCAAAGTATTCACAAACTTTTACAAGTTTTTTTCTAAAATTTACAACAAACTTTTACAAATGTTTTCTAAAGTTTACAAACTTTTACAAATGTTTTCTAAAGTTTACAAACTTTTACAATTGTTTTTTCCAAAGTTTACAAACCTTTACAAATGTTTCTCCAAAGTATATAAACTTTTTGTCAAATCTTTTTCTAAAGTTGACTAACTTTTACAAATGTTTGTAAATGTGTTAAACTTTTTGTGGCAATTTTAATGAAGTTTGCGAACTTTTTTCAAACCTTTCAAATCGTTTTAAAAACATTTTCCAAAGTTTGCCAGTTTGCATTTACAAATGTTTTTTCAAGTTTGCGAGATTTTTTCCACATTTTTTTCCTCATTATTAAATAATTAAATTTGATTAATTCAAGTTTACGTTCGTTTATAATTAGTTTTTCAAACTTTACGAGGTTTTTCAGAAGTTTTGAAAAACTTTTAAAACGTTTCAAATCATCCTCAAATATTTCCTAAAGTTTGCAAAGTGTTAACATCATTTTCACACATTTTAAAAATGGTCAGACATTTTTTTATCATTTTACAACGTTTTTGAAGTTTACACATTTTTTAAGCAATTTTCTCTAAGTGCGTGTGGTTTTTTTTAAACGTTTTCCAAGTCTTACAACGTTTTACAAACTTTCCCCCGATATTTGTAAGCTTTTCCAAAATTCACAAAACTTTTTTCAAACATTTTGCACATTTTACAAGTTTTTAAAGAAATTCATTTTCTAGTGTTGAATTTTAATTTCTTAAGATCTTTTCAGGAATCCCAAAACACTTTCTGAGACGTCCATCCGTTGAAGGTGGAGAGTGACAACAGTCCCAACTCCCAGATTTGCCTAATCCAACCAGGTGACAACATGTCGGCTATCTGTAGCGAGTTTGTGCAGAACGCCTGGCGCAAGGACCTCTGCTCCAACTGCTTCAAGGCCCGTTCGGACCATGCGCTAACCAACGGCATTCTTCCCGATGGACTGCCGCCTCTGGTCGCCCCCAAAATGGTGCCCTACGTTCCATTCAAGAGGACCATCCTGGAGATCAACACCTCCAACAACAATAATAACAACAAGCTGATCAGCAACAACAATTCCAACAACCACCACAACATCGAAGTCCGCTTGCCCAAGAGCAAGTTCTCCAACGGCACATCCTCCGAACAGCCGTCACACCAGCGCAAGATTGGCTCCAGCGGAGTGCACCTATGGGAAGTTGGTCAGATGCCCCAGATGGCAAAGAACGGCAGTTTGGACCGAGAGATAGAGGTCAAGATTGATGTAGCCAATGGGGAGAAAGTGGAAAAAGTTGAAGCAGGTAAGGTCTGTGGAACCAGCAAGCCCGGCATCTTGAAGGAGAAGCCGTTGGGTCCTCTAGCGGTGAAGAAGGCGGTCAAGAAGCCGGAACGTAGGAGTAGCGTGGTGTTCATTGATGAGCAGCAGGTGATCGGCTACGGCGGCAACGACTACGACTGGGACGACGATGAGTCCAGCGAGGAACTCAGCGATGTCGATTCCCTGGACAACTACGACCTTACCGAGGAGGACAAGGTAATCGGAGAGCTGACCGACCGCAACACTGAGTACAACGCAGACAACACAAACCTGTTGCTCAACGAGAGCCACAAGCAGACGTCTTCCATCTTTGTACGGCAGGTAGGTGGCTCCGACGCTCCCGTAGCGCAGTCCGTGGCTGATAAACTCACCCCGCAGTGCTTCTACTCCATGCCGGCAAAGTCCGGACACAAGATGGCTGCTCAAGAGCAGACTGCATCTGGCGGCTTGGCTACGGATTGGGAGGAATGGACCACCGCCGAGTTGCCAGAGCGGGATTTGGGTAACTGGAGTGCGGCCGAATCCCCGGAGAAGGATTCTGGAAAAGCATTGCTAAACAAGAATGAAGATGATCCTCTGATGCATGGCTCGAGCCAAACGTCACATGATTGGTCCAGTACGACACAGCTGATGAAAGACTTCAAGAACACGATGCCTGCAGAGCGCGATTCGGTCAAAGCAGCACCAGATTTTAACGGAGCAGCTCCTCTGGTGCTTTCCACTGGCAAAGAGGCGAACGGTCCAGCACCACGGCTCTTTTCTATGAGCAAAGAGGCACCCGATACGAACGGCGTGGCAACACGGCTGCTTTCTTCGAGCAAAGCGCCGCCAGATGCAAATGGTGCAGTGTCGTTAACTCTTTCCTCGGGATTGTCACCGGATTCCAACGGTGCGGTGTCGCTGACACTTTCTTCTTCTGGCAAACCTGAGCCGGATGTTAGCAGTTCTTCACTGCCGATGTATTCTTCGGGAAAAGCGGCATCGGAATTGAACGGTACAGTACCGAAGACATGCAGCGCTCAAAATGTTAGGGACAGTTCGAGCAGCGAGGATTCTTCCTCTTCCCCCACAGATCAACCGTCCAGCGATGCCCGTTGCTTCATCGACAGTCTCTTCAGCGCCGAAAGCGAACCAGTTCGGCTAAGCTACCTGACATCGGAGGACTCGGAAGAGGACTCTGGCACATCGGTGGTAAGGCCGGATATCACTCCTGATTCTACTCTTGTAGCCTCGGCTCATCGGGCCGGCATCGTGACCGTCCCCACCAGGAAACACCCAGTCACCCACCGTGCCACTGCCCAGCAGCTGTTCAACGAGGAGCCGGTCACCGCTGCCGAGTTACAGGCGGTCAGCCAGAAGCTACCTCCGACAGGAGATCCGAGAGCTTGGCTGCAGTCGGATGAGAGCTCTTCGCTGATGTCTTCCAAGCCTCTCGTCAGCAGGAACAGGCAGTGCTCTCCTTATGGCATCGTGCCCATATCCAGCGTACGGACCAAGAGCGACTA
This sequence comes from Julus scanicus, assembly GCA_034698625.1. Classification (NCBI taxonomy): domain Eukaryota; kingdom Metazoa; phylum Arthropoda; class Diplopoda; order Julida; family Julidae; genus Julus; species Julus scanicus. Next base: position 7,443 of record JAQGBW010002426.1, read on the forward strand.
TGCCACTTCCAAGCCGCAAGATCCTCATCAAGCTCCGGTGATTCCTTCCGTTCCGCCACCGTCCTCCAACGATGAATCCCAAAGGTATCCTTACCTCCGTGGAAGCTCATTGCCCACTGGCGGCAGTGCGGCTATGGCCAGCGATAGCGCAAACGCCAAAGACTCTTCTTTACCACGGTCCAGCCTAGGACCCTGCTCTACCTTCCACTCTCCAATGCCGAAGGACGCGGAGTCTAGGTTCCGCAACCGCGAATATGCTGCCGTCAACTACTCCTGCCACTACGCATCTTCCTACGTCACCAACGGTGGAAGCTCCACGCAAGCTTTTCCTGCAACCACCTTGCCGCCGACTCCGCTGACCAACCCATACTCTTCTACAGCCATCTTGAAAGGCGTTCCGCAAGTGCCGGAGAGCTCTCCACCCCAGAAACCCATCACAAAACCCAAACCCAAGCTTCCAGTGAAGCCTGTGGCCATTCAGCGGAGGTCTTCGGAAGATGGCCCTAAGAGAACCGAAGAATCTTTGGAGTCATCCAAGGTCCACAATAACTCACCGCCCGAGTCTTCGGAAGCCGCTGCCACCGAAAGAGTTTCCGCATGTTACCAAGAAATCGACGGTGAGGACATCGGGAAGACTGCCAGCTTCGAGTCCAAGGTGGCTGCCTTGAGCGGCAACTTGGACCTTAGCAAGAAGATCCCGAAGCGAAAAGCCCCGAGACCTCCGACAGGAACATCCAATTATCGGACACCAGACATTGCCGATAGCGGCCAGTACAAGAAGCCCATTGCCGACAACGGCTTGTCTTCAAGAAGAAGTTCGGACCAGAACTTTCTTGATGCGGGACAACCTGGTTGTCACATGCCAAGGTGAGTGACAAAGTTTTTGGTCTGTTTGTACTGTATTTCTGTGATTGTATTTATTGCCGTACCATAACATGCCCGTCTTCCAGAGCCGTTCCTGTTGCTGACCATCAACAGCTGGCCAACAGAAGTTTGGACCATTCACCTATTGTGGACCAATATAGTACATCCGAAACAATGCCCAACGAGGTCTGTTCCGCTAACGGTTCTTCGAGTAGCTACTCCTTTTCCAAGACGTCTTCTTCTACGGGTTACGGTTTCCACCACCAGAAGGAGACACCGGTCTTCCGGGAGAACGGCAAGCCCAAGAAAAGCAAGTTCTCGCTGAAGAAGTTGTTGAAGTTTGGCAGCAGCAAGGAAGAGCCGGAGGAACATCGGTCAAAGGGCAAGGGACTCCATCATCATTCCAACGGCAGGACCAAACTGGAGATCCTGCATCCCATCGACCTCATCAACAACGCCGCCAATGACACCAACAAGGAACACTCTTCGGGTGCAGAGACTGGGTCCTCTTCCAAGACTTCTTCCATCGGCAGCCACCATGGAGCAGTCATGTCAGCGGATGCTGGGAACATCGCGGAAATGCCACATAACGAAAGACACGTAAGTTATAGTCTGTTGCCGGGAAATGTAGCAGCCGTAAGCTGGAAAGTTTTTCCAATATGGTCCTATAAACTTGGAGGCGTTTCCAAGATTATCCCAAAGACCGGAAACCATTTCCAATATGGATCCCAAATATCTGAAAATATTTCCAGTAAGGTCCACAAGACCCGAAAGCATTTCTAATATGGCCCTAAATAGTCGGAATCATGTCTGCTAAGGTCCTCAAGACCGTGAAATACATTTTTACCCGAATACATTTTCATTAGGGCCCTAAAATACCTGAATGTTTAAAATACCTGATTGAATACAGTTTCAATATGGCCCTTACAACCTAAAACTTTTCCAATATGGCTCTAAATAAAAAACCTTAAAATATTTCCAATATGGCGTTAAATACTTGAATTTATTTTCAATATGGCCCTAAAATACCTAAATTTTTTAAATTTTGCCCTGAATTACCTTAAAATATTTCCAATTGAAATGACCTAAAATTCTTGAAGACATTTTCAATATGGTTCTTAGTTAAGACCTTAAAATATGTCCGATATAGCCCTAAATTACCTGAATACATTTTCATTATGGCTCTTAGGACCTGAAAATATTTCCAATTTGGCCTCAAATACTTGAATTCATTATCAGTGTGGCCCTAAAATACCTGAATTTTGCAATTTTGCCCTGAATTACCTTAAAATATTTCCAGTTGAAATGACCTTAAATTCTTGAATGCATTTTCAATATGGCTCTTAAGACCTTAAAAATGTCCGATATAGCCCTAAATTACCTGAATACATTTTCATTACGGCCCTTAGGACCTGAAAATATTTCCAATATGGCCTTAAATACTTGAATTCATTTTTAGTGTGGCCCTAAAATACCTGAATTTTTCAAATTGGCCCTAAATTACCTTAAAATATTTCCAATATGGCCTTAATTACTTGAATTCATTTTCAAAATGGCCCTAAATACCTGATGTTTTTAATTTGGCTCTTAGTACCTTAAAATATTTCCAGTACAATCCTTAAATACCTGAATTTTTCAATTTGGCCCTTAAGACCTTAAAATATTTCTGATATGGCCCCAAATTACCTGAATACATTTTCATTAGGGCAATTAGGACCTTAAAATATTTCCAATATGACCTTAAATACTTGAATTCATTTTCAAAATGGCCCTAAAATACCTGATGTTTTTAATTTGGCTCTTAGTACCTTAAAACATTTCCAATATGGTCTTAAATAATTGAATTCATTTTCAATTTGGTCCTAAAATATCTGAATTTTTCAATTTAGCTCTTAGGACCATAAAACATTTCCAATATGGCCCTAAAATACCTGAATATTTTCAATCTGGCCGTAAAATACTTGAATACATTTTCAATATAGCCCTTAAGACCTTAAAATATTTCCAATACAATCCTTAAATACCTGTATTTTTCAATTTGGCCTTAAATTACCTTCAAATATTTCGAATATGTCCTTAAATACTAGAATACATTTTCAATATGGCCCTAAATTACCTTAAAATATTTCCTTTTGCCCCTAAATACCCGAATACATTTTCAATATGGCGCTTAGGACCTTAAAATAATTCTGATACAACCCTAAAATACCTAATTGCTTTTAATATGACCCTAAAACACCTCAAAATATTTCTGATATGGTTATCAGGACCTTAAAAACGTCGAATATAACCATAAGATCCGGAAGTGTTAGGTCCAGAAGCAGAATAGAGTATGCCATTTCTGCTTATTCATAAAATAATTTGGCAAGTTATTTGGGTTAGTTGAAGATGGGCGTTTGGTCAGTTGAGTGAAAGATGATTTATTACAGAAGTTTCACCCTTTTTTTTTGGTAAATTTTTCATACTATTTTAAAACTTTTGTCTTTTTTCCAGGAACCGAGCCCAGTGATTTCTGTGGATCCGCCTTCGGATTACAATCAGCCGCGGTACAAACCACCGCCTCCACCGCGGTCCAGATCGCACACCGAGGAGGGGTCAAAGGACAAACCCAGTCGCCCACCTCCGCCCATCAAGAGAGGTCAAGCGCTGACCAGGACGCCCGTAAGTTACTTAATGGCGTTGGCACACTAAAATACGGCTCATGAATATTTATTCATTTCATGAATTTTAGTTTTACACCCAGGAAGGTGATTCACAAATTTCAAACTTTGTTCGAAACGTTATTTTTAAAATAGTAAGAAAATTTACTTGAAAGTTTGGTGAAATATTCGAAAATAGACCCCGAAAAACATTTAGGACTTTTTTGTATCGGTAAACTCAATTTTAAAGCTTACTAAAATTTAGTAAAAAAAAATACGTCTAGTTTTTCAGGATTTTTATTTCGGGACAACATTTTATGATAATGAAATTTGCAAAATATTTAATAATGTGTATAAATAAGTTTGATTTTTAACACAATTATTTTTGCACATTCTGTATGGGAAAATTTTACACAAATGTTAGTTAATTTGAAATTGTCATTAGATGAACTTAATTTTGATGATATTTGTTCAAAATATTTGTAAAAATTCGCACAAATTATTTTGAGCTGTACATTAAAAGGTTGCATTTTTAGGTAAATTTACCTAAAAGTTGAACTTTAATTTTTGGGAAATTACTACGCCAAATATTTGAAAATGAACACAAGTTATATTTTAAGAGCCTTTATTTAGGGACATTCATTTTTGGAAAATTTGAATACAAAATGTTGATACATTTTCAAAATAAACATGAATAAAAATACTTTTGATGAAATTCATTTTGGGAAATCCGGTATCAAAAATTTGCAATATTTAAAGCTCTCGGTTTATTTAAAATCATTATTATATATGTATTGTTTTAGTATATTTATATTGGGACATACAAGTACGGTATATACATATTGTATAATAATTATTATAATAATATATTTAATTAAATAATTTACAATAATTCACGATACATTTGAAATAAGCCGTAAATAAGTTTGGTTTTGAAGAAAATTTACAATGATGTGTTTTTGTAAGTTTATAAAATGTATACGGCATTCGGATAATAATGTTGAAAAGCGTTAAAATAAATCATAAATGTTTTTGATTCGCGTAGGCTGTTGATAATTACATCGGCGATGAACCACACCAAGAAGAAACGTCGACACCCGTCTTGAGGAGTAAAGATTTGGCAAATTGCGCGGCCCTAGACAACGAGGACAACCGAAATTCAGTGTATTCGGTGGGCATGGAATATGCAAATCTCGGTAGGCCTGGCGAGCGTAAGGGTTTTCCATTTTTAAGTAATATTTAATTATAAGGGCATGTTGCATCCCCAAAAGCACTCAATCTTAAGTTAAGCGAGAAATTAACATGGCATCCAAAGGACCCGGTAGCATAGCTTCGAATGTTAAATTTACTTATCTCAAAATTGTAATTTTTTTGGTTTCAACAGGAGATATTAGAAACAACATGGCTCCAAAGAAACCCGGTCGCTGTTCCAGCAACAGCATGATTGACGTATCGATGGGCTGCGATACGACCAATGGCGACGACTCTAATGTTCCGGAATCGCAGGACAACATTCACTCGTTTCGAAAGGTAACCGAGCGAGACATTTAGCAAAAAATTTAACCGACAAAAACTCGCTTCAGTAAATATTAATTTGTTTTTCATCGTTTTCGCAGGCCGAAGTGACATATTATGCACCTACTGAGGAATCGCAACAGTCGAACCACCGAGACGAGGAAGCTGTTGATATGGATGACCTGTACGGGGACCAGACGCCCCTTCCTTCCGAATTTTCTTCCATCAACTTGGATTCCCTGTCATCGAATTTTTCCAATGCAAAAGCGGATGTTTCTGAAAGCGCATCCACAAAGATTTACGGGCATGGCAACTCTGAAAAGGTTTCCACAAAGCCGCCTGTTGTGGCGCCACCAACGCCCCTGGAACACGGCAACAATATAACACCCTCTGCGTCCGTAGACCACGACGACGAAGAACTTAGCGGTGCCGTGGCCTGGCCACGGAGGAAATCTAGTCGACTCAGCCTCCGCAAGACGAAGACGGTTGTCCACAAAAACCTGGAGGACAATTACGGAGCGGTTGTGTCTGCCAACCATCAGACGTTGACGCAGATCTTGGAACAGGTACGAACATGCTGGTTTTTGTACAAATCTTGACGATACAGAATCATTTTTCAAAGTACCGATGTCTGTTATTTATTTTGTCTTAGGTAACTTTGACACAACAGGCAAATGCGTCTAAAGTAAAGATGCTCGGGGAGGTTTCGGTCCATTGGTCAGACTTCAGGCTCACGGAAGATTTGCCGGTAACCATTGTGGGCGACAAGGCCTTCTACAGCGCCACCTGGCAGCAGAACGTGGAGTTAACGCTTATGGTAACAATACATCCGAATTGTCTTTTTTAATATGGCCGAACCACGGATATCTTATAGTGCTTTTGCTCCGGGCGACTTTTAGGTTAGCCAGGATCCGTTATGTACCGCATCCCACGCCACTCGCAACTCTTGCGTCCTTCTGCCGATAGTGGAGTTCGAGGACGTGATTCCGGCATCCATGTTCCCAAGTATGGCTTCGTCCGAAGAAGAAGGCTACCGGCGTGGGACTGTTTGGGTCCTGGATCGCACCCGCGTGGACACCTTGTCCTCATTGGCCGAATCACTGCAGCTGCAAAGGGCCGCGGACATTGAAGCCTACGAGCGCGAGACTTGCTTCGTCCTTCTCCAGCTCATCAACGGCCTGAAGCATCTTCAGGTTCAGGGCATTGAGGAGGTGGATCCTCGTGCCACCGATTTTGCCCTGACCGCCAAACGGAACGAGGCCAACCACCGACTGGTCATCCTGCCGCCTTCGGAGAAATCCCAGAAAAAACACGGAGAAAAACTATCGCTATGCCAGAGCGCGCTGTCTGCCATGTTTCTGTTGTTGATCCCGGATATGTCGGATATGGATTATTGGACAGCTGAGGTTCCGTCGTCTTTGCCATCTGCTGAAGCATTTGCCCTTATCGCCAATGTCCTGCGACAGGAAAGGGCTACGTCCCTGTCGAGGGCCAAACTTCTCTTGGAGTACTTGCTCTGGGGACCAACAGATCTCCAAGGGCTCCAAGGTCCCCAAGATCTTCGAGGACAGGACAACGAAGATGTCGGAGATACGGAAATGACCACCCCCGAAGAGGAACAGGCCTACCAGAGGTGGTTGGACCTGGAGAGGGCCACCGTGCTCAACAACTTGATCAGGACCCAGAGCCTCTGGCAGATTAGGTTGACTGTCTTCGAGGAATATATGCTCTCCTTCCTCGTCAGAACATGTGCCAAAACGCTGCGAGATGCAGCCAAGCAGCTAAGAGTCAATCAGTTCGGTAACGCTTAAGGACCTTTTTGAGATTTTATGTAGGCGTAAATTTTGGGGGCTTTTATGACAGAATCTACCTGGGAAGGAATTGTTGAGAGCTGTAGCTGTTGTTAGAGATTTTTTAGTTAGATTTTGCACAAATTTTTGAAATATCGTCATGAATACATACACTTGCTTATCTTTGCCAAATTTTTCAGAAATTTCTACGTAAATACGCCAGTTTAGCAAAATGTTATCAAATATTTGCTTCGTCAATACAATTTTTAAGAAATTTTACGGTGAAGCGTTGATTATTTGGCAAAATTTTAAGAAATTGTTTCATGGATGCAGCTATTTAAAGAAATTCTGTAAATGTTGTAAATGTAAAAATCCTGCACATAATGTGCAAGATTTTTAAGAAATTTAATCATGAAGTGGTTATTTAGCAAAATTCTAAGAAATTTCTTCCTATATTCTTATTTTAACACAAATTTTGGAAAATTCTTCGTGATTATTTAGCAAAAGTTTAAGAAATATTTTTGTAATTACGGCCATTTCAGCAAAACTATAAAAAATGTCCTGTCATGAAAGCTGCTATTTAGCAAAATTTTAAGAAATTTCTCTGCAGAGACAATTTTCAAAAACATGTGTTAAACAATTATTTTCACCAAAACCAGGTTTTCAATTCATGTTTTTTTTGGGAGAGTTTGGTCGCGTTTAGTCTAAATGCTGCGTTCAAATTTTTGATAAGATTGTGATGGTTAATTTTTGATACGATAATGATGGAAATTTTGCGATACTGAGATTATGGTTGTTAAATTTTCAGAAAAATGTATCTTTATCAATCGTGATCATTTTTTGTCCGTTCGTGTAAATTTGTATTTTTGCTTTTTTTGTACAATAATTATTATACATATTCTATATTTCATGTTAAGATTTACGTGTTTAGAATTTAGATGCAGTTATCAGAGTTTAATAACATTTGTGAAGATGCACATATTTATATATACACAATTTTTCCCCCTTTTTTCAGAAAGGTACATTTTATTGCGAATATTATACAAATACCGAGGCGTGGCTTACGAATAGATGAATAAATATGGTGAGAAAATCAAGAGTTTTTTATATTAAGCATAAATTACTAAATCATGCACATTTTCTTACCTTTATGACACTTTTTTTTGCCTTATTTCGATAAGTTTATTTCTCGAAGTAATTTATTTTTCAAAATTAGTTTTGTTTAAATTATCAAGTTTTTGAGTGTTGAGTTTTACATTCTTTTAATTGATATATATACTTGATTTTTTAACTTAAAAATGGATTTTGAAATTTTTTGCTACAATTGCCTAAAAAATGTGAAAATTTTGACAAAGCTTTAACGAAAATTAAAATATCAGCATTTTCATTGATATGAATTCCATGAATGAAATATATAAATATTAACCCCATATATTTTTGTATTTATTGAATGTCGTCATCATATTCAATATTTCAGTAAAACGCCTTTAATTAAGGTAGTTTTGTTTTTGGCAGCATAACCGGAAATGAGTTTAGTCGATTTACAATTTGTACATTTTTGTGTGATGAAAATGTTTTATTCACGAGATTAATTTACTAATTGTTTAGTAAGAGTTTGTAAGTAAAATAAAAATGCACCGGAACTAACAGAAATCAAGCTTTTTTGTTGTTGTTATTTTACACAGAATTTGCATTAAAATTTATTGAAATTTTGACAGCAGATATCCTGCCAAGAAGATATGAGCTCTAAAAAAAGAAGACCATTGTATTTTGACGTCTACGTCAGCCAAACAGCCATGCAAAGGGCCATATTCTCACAGAATTGTCATTAGACAAGCTCCAACATGTCAAATTCCCAACGTCTTCTTCATGAAGCAGTCCAATTAACTTAAAAACGTCTTCAAGTTAGTGAAAATGTTAGTAAAGTGTTTATTATGGTGTAATTCCAAAGGTGAAGGGTGAAAGGTAAGCAGATCTAAATATTTTTAATATTTTTAAGTCATTTATTGTCGATTAGAATGTCATAATCTGCATTTGACATTCCAATGACGCCTTATTTTGTAATTTTGCAGCATTGCGAAATTCTTAATAATAATGGGCTGTCGGCTTACAAAATAAAGTCACGTGAAAAGATTCGAAGTTGAAATAAGATTGTGCAATTTTATATCAGCAGATTTAGGCTTACAAAACGAGGCACGTGACGGCATTCCAAAGCGCCGCGTTCGAAACAATGTTCATATGGAAGCCAAATATGTTCGCCTGTAGCGTATCATCTTTAAGTTTCATGGAACTTCTATTCGGTAAGTTAATTCGTTTCGTTATTTTTATTATTATTTTTTACTTCAATAACTATATGTCAATTTTGACAGTTATCAATTCAAGATCGTTTACTTTTTTTTACAAAATAAACTTACTATAGTGTTTGATTCGTGTCAACGATTTGTACCCGGTTTTCAACAGTGAGTCAAATTTCACTGGTTAGGACAACAATAATATTATAAATATAATCTAAATATTAAGTTATGTTTGAAACTGTAGGGGAGACCGGGTTACACTAACCTAAGCCCTACCCATATGGAAAAAATACATATATAGAAAATATACTGAAATTGGCCGAATTTCAGGATATTTAAAATATATTGGTAATATATGGTAAATATATTGCAAATATAGGAAATATATATGGAACATATATTCAAAATATAGGGACAATGTATTTAAAATATATGTGAAATATATTGAAAATGTATGGATAATATATGGGAAATATATTAAAAATATATTGAATATATAGCAAATATATTGAATATATAGCAAATATATTGAATATATATTTGAAAATATAGTGAAAATATATGCATATACATTTCACTATACGGCTGCTCTGCATACGGCCTTTCTTAATTATGGCACTGTTTCGTTATATGGCCAAAAAAATGATGCAATTAAATAAAGTGGTAAAAAAGGTGACATATTACCCCAATTTTCATAAATATGGTTGGATTTGGTTAACAATAAAACAACTTATATTTTTCACTTTGTGTAAGAAGGGAAAAAAATGAAAATCACACATTTGAAATAAAGTATTCAAAGGGTATATTAATGGTACAAGTTAAAAATATTTATTTTACCTTACTGTTATTTTACATTTACACATCACACTTGCATGAAATGAATAACTATATAGGACTAATTGGCTGTGCGCACATTAGAGAAACGCAAGCTTGTGCACACACATGTTTTAAGGCAAGATCTGAAAGTTAATAGTTGCTGGATAATTTGCTTTGCTCGCATCATTTCATGTCCTTTGAGCACATCTCAGCAATTTCCATATTAATGATCGTCCCAGTTTGTCCAAAAGTAACCTTATTGGGGAAGAATCTCATTGCGGATTCTAAAATTAGAAAAAATAAAGTTATTATTCATGCATACCTATGAGCTAAAGAACGTTTTTAAAATGAAATTACTTATGCCTTATTGCACCAGTTATAGTCTTGTCCAGCTGCTTTTTCTTTTCCATCTTGAAATGCATTCCATCATTCAAATCTTTCCGTTTGCTGAAACCACCACACAAGTTACTCTCCAGCAATGTTTTTTCACTGAACAAATTTAAGAGCAGCAATCGGATAAATGATGATGGTTTTTTGGATGATTTAGCAGCTTCCAAAATCATTACTGGACTTCTTACACCGGAACCAGGATAAATTTCAACCTAATTAAAGCATAAAAATTGAATATAAATTTGGCATTCAAGTAGTAATAAACATCTAAAATAACGACAAAGTTAAAATTAACAGCTGCCATTCTTACCATAGATTGCGGCACTGTGTTTTCAACATCACTAGGTGTAATTACTGATAAAGATTCTCTAGCAGGGGAGCTGGTCGGTGTGCACGGAAGTGTCTTAATTGACATCAATGATGAGGTTGACAAAGGAGATACACAACATATACTTGGGGATTCCAATAAGCCATCTATTTTATTAAACATTTCTGGTAATTCTAAGGAAATAAAGAAATAAATTATTAGATGAAATGTATGCAGTTGATAATCATTATAAAAAATGCACTCACTGTTTGTTAAAATTCCCTGTAATTCTTGAAATTGTTTTCTTAAAGCTTTATTAGTTTTTTCCAAGGATAAGCAGTTTGAACATGATGATTTTGTTGGCGATTTTTGTAGCTTCTTTGTTGCGTACTTCGCAAACATCTCATTCTGGATTGCTTTTGTACTTAGAAAGCATTGTCTTCTTAGCACGCTTCAAAGTCTATAATATAATTTTTTATTAAACATTTGCAACTGGGGGTACAACAACATGTAAACAACATTTTCATGTCAGGGGACCGGTACAAATGTTTTTAGGGCTCTTTTCCCTTTCAAATGGATGGTATTTTCATTAAAGTTGTTTCCCCCTGACACAAAAATACTGTCTTATTAACAAAGCTTATACAATATTTAAAAGGGTTAGCAAGCATGGTAAATTGGTGGCCTTCACCTAGCCTATCCAGACCAGGCCAGATGGTCGGACCAGGACCTAGTGGAGCCAGTGGTGACGTCACGCAAATTCATTGATAAATTCATCGCCATACACAGAAAAAGCAGCCTCAGCCGTATAGTAGTAGTAGTACGTCATAGAACTATTATTATTACTACGATGGGAGACAGTTGCCCACTCGAAAACTAGGAACATGGTCTAAAAATAAGACAGATAAACAAAGGGTTGTTGATGTTATGCAGCCAGCCAAAAATCAAATTGGAGAATAAAAGTAAATTGCAATCACGACAGGTGGATAAAACGACATCACAGGTGCATCTCGTTCCCACTTAATTACGACGATTAAATTAAACATTGGAGCATCACAAGCGGTTATTGTCTCTCCATATCGTAGACGACAGATTGAATACATGATGTCGTGGGCGGAGAAAATGCACGTGAAATAATATCCCGAAAATAGCATTCTTAAAAATGTTTTGTTTTAAAAGATGGGGGGGCTCTGTGTTGTTTTAATTATCATATATCGATTGGAAAACCCCGGAACATCCTACATGCGCAGGTATATACGACAAACTGTTTTCAAATTTTTCACCCTTCTTTAACCTTACAGTATGATGACACGAGAGAGGGAAACTTATCGGTTATATGTAAACAATGGCAATATAGCCTTAGTATGCAAGGAAAGTGCGGCTTGATATGATGCATTCGCCACTTAACATACTATCAATAACTCCTAGATGGGCTTTATTTTGCGAGTTTTTGCACTAAAAGTCACTTGAGCTTTTTCGATGGCCATTCGAGCGAGCCAGCATTGACCCTTTTAAACGATAGGGCTTTTAGTCAAGGTGTTTTGAATCTATCAAAAGGCCGCTTACAAACTAAACATTACTAATGGTGAGTGAATATGTAAAGAATAAAAAGTTATATACAAGTAAAAGTAGAAGATTAAAACTTAAAAACTTACATACTTCAGATGGTGATCCAGAGATGGTGGGGCTATAGCTGAAGATGCTGAAGAAACGGGCTTCTGAAGAGTATTAGAGTATTTTTAAAATGCTAGTTATACTAGTGATTATCTAGGTCACTTGCGTTAAATAGGCCCTAAAGACATAAGACCTAAAACAAGAAGGGGTAATTAGGGGAAGGTGGGGCAGAACGGGGTACATAACTTTTAAACAATTTTTAGAGGCACAACGAAATGAGAAAATTAT
>JAQGBW010002427.1:0-19953 GCA_034698625.1 Julus scanicus
AAACTTTATTTATTTGGAAACTGAAATCTCAGTTGCACTTGTTTTGGCCAGTCCAAAATTGTACCTCTTACATTCCTTACGATCTAGCAATATTTATACATTATTTTTCACTCATTTCTCCTTGTTGTTGTATACAGAATGTATGTGTAACTAACTTAATGCTTAGTTCTTGGATTTAAGTCACATAAATATTTTTTTTCTTAACTTTAACATTCGCATCACCCAGTTGCAAATGTTTTGGCCAATACTGTACGTATGACATATAAATGGCGTTTTATGTCGATGTATGGGGAGCAAAATATTTCTTTAAAGTATTACTTGTGATATGGCACATATGCAGTGTTTATGTAATCCATGTATATATGGTCATTAATGTAATGGCATACATATCTTTTGTATGCCTCTGTTCTATCTATAATTAGAGTAAATGTAAGGTAAATTTTTATCCTCCCACAAATTTTTGCGGCACACCTGTAGACCTTTTACGGCACACCATGCCCTGCTATGCTGTAAAAGTCTGCATGAAACCATGAAGCTATAAGTCGTGTTCCCAAGCTGTTAAAGTTTGGATTTGTTCTTATTATTTGTGCAATTTTTCTGTCAAAAGTTTTTACTTCACTTTGTCACCAAAACTTTTGCTTCCACGTTGTTGCTTAGCTTCGATCCCCATATATAATATATAACGTCATCTTAGGATGTCGCTGTTGATCGTGTATATATATACTATATAGATCCCAACCCTCCACAAAATAAATGCACAATTTATGGCGTGATAATATTGTTTTGTCTTTTTCTCCGTAAAAATCGCCTTTTAATTCTCGTGTTGCTTCTGGTCGTATAACGCTCAAATTCCCCCGGTTTTTTTTTTTTTTTTTTTTTTTTTTCCATCTCCTCAACATCAGATCCGTGGGAATTAGCCCATTGGCAACACGTGCTACACCGTGCAGGTTTCGCTATACTCCGGTCTGCACTATAAGCATTAACTGAATTGAGTTTCAGAGCGTCGATTAGAGCCGTGCAATTGCTATCATAAAATATGGCCGCGTTGCATTCTGGGGGTGGCTTATGTGTACACTCCTGTTTGCGCAAAATATTTACCCATCATTTTGCGTCACGGTGTGGTAGATATATATACAGTAGGATTAATGACTGACGGGGCTTAAGGCTAAGCCCGCTCTCGGGTTTGGGGTTCACTAGGGGTCATCCCGAAACCCTTTTCTCAGGGATGACTCCGTGACCCCTCTTCCATTCTAATGGTTTTCAAAGTGGTTTTAATACGTTTCCCATTCGTCCGAAAAGGTTTTTCTCTATATATATATGTCCACTGCATGCAATGTATCTTGAAAAGTTAGGATTATTGTTATTGCGGGAAAATGCGTTTGTTTGCGCCGTAATAAATTAGGCTTCTCGTAATTTATAAGATTTAAGAGAGGATTTATTCGGTTGCATTTGCCCCTTTTTACTCGCTAACAACTCCTGTAAGTAGCCTCTGTTTACAGGTTTGATAAATTATCACGGACAAACGAGGAAACATCTTAATGCGCTCTTTGTCACGAGATTAGCAATGAGCCTCTGCTGCCATTGGCTAGTTCTGCGGTGTCACGTGAACAATATGATTCAAAACTATCTGTATATAGTTTTAGTCGTGTTTTTAATCGGTAAAATGACGCTTTTCTATACCATGCAGCATGCTCAGACAGGATAGGGGGTGGCCTTGAAAATTAGGAAATATATTTGCTTGAATTTTTAGCACCTTGGAAAAGTCGGGATTTTTTCTTGAAATTCGTGTAAAATGCATGCCATGGAATTATACTTATTCGCGTCGGAAAATTTCCGTTAATTGGAAAAAACCTATATGCAACTTTTTTTTTCACTTTCTCTACAAACATTTCAGACTTAAAGAAAAGATTGTGGTAATTGGTCTTGGGAGAGGTGCTTGAAATTTAAGGGAGGAGCCTTGGAGTTCTTGAAATATGCTTGAATATTTTCGAGCATATGATGTTTGTAATAAAAATATACGCGTGCAACAAAGATGCTTGATTTTGCATTAATAGTTTTATTCAAACAGTATGCATAATGTAATATTTGGGGGAAAAATATGCAAGTAATTTTAAAATAACGAGTGTTTATTATTAGGACAAACAATTAAAATTTAATGTTCATAAAATATTAAAAATAATAATATCGAAATAAAATACAATTGTTTAAAAATACTTGTTTTATAGAATTACAATTAAGTCTAACGTTGATAAAATACAATAGAAATTATGGAAATATTTGTAATACACCTGTACCTCGCTATACGGCCGCTCTTTATATCGCATTTTGTTATATAACGGCCTTTTTCAATTATGGCACTTTTTCGAGTTACGGCCCAAAAAATTTAAAAATGTGAAACGTTATAGCCCAATTTGCACAAACAAGGTCAGATTTGGCTAACAATAAAATAACTTAAGGGTTTCACTTCGTTTGAGAAGGGAAAAAAAATGAAAATTATACAATGCGGAAATAATTGATTCGTTATATTTGGAACGTATATAGGCCGTAAAGCGAGGTATGGGTTTATATGTATATACTTTAACACTATATATATATATAGGTATAAGGCTTTACATTCTGTATATATTTTAAATAAACCTCTGTATACAATTTGTGCAATTTTATAATCTTGCACTCATAGAAAAACAGGTAATTTACACGAGATTATTATACTTGAATGCATTAACATGTAAACAAATCATGGAAGATATTTGCATAATGGTATTTGTTATCAAATGAAACTTTGCAAATGCATTTTCAAGTGCTTTACATTATGCGATATTTTACATTCATGCATATATATATATAAACATCCGGATGTGGCAAAAACATGAGTTTAAGTTTTGTTTTGTACTATATGTGTTGTCAAAAATTGTAAATCTGCGCACGCAACCATGTTGGTCACGTGTTTGTGCGCTTGCGCAGATTCACATTTTCCGACAACTGCGTCTCTGGTTGGCTTTACCATGCAGCCTTTCACGTGCAGGTCCCTATACATATATTATATGAAATTTGTTTAAACTTAAATTCAACTTCATAATCAAAAACTCAATTTTTTCGATTCTGTACTGCAGGTGGCGCTTCGTGCTAAGTGCTGAATTTCATGGTTCTTAATGGCGTACTCGTCAAATTACATTTTATGCAGATATCGAAAACAGTCGTATTCCGTTAATTCATTACCTTTTTGTTTACGAAAATTCATTATTCCTAAAGTCATATGGGAATCGAAATTTTTTAATTCCATTAACAGTCTAATCCTGTACTACTTTCTATAAGTAACTGCATGCATGAAACTTTTCACTTTCACGACTCCCTCGTGAAATTGTTATTGCAAGTCTGTATATATTTTAATTGCCATGAGATCCAGTGCAATTCCCGCGTTCGATTGAATATGGAAATAAGCATTTCTAATTATTTTAATACTACTTTCGGTAAAAAAAAAAGCGAACAACAATTCCAATCGCCCTGCAGAGCCATTGGTGAAGTACGCATGCGCGGCATAAGAAAAAAGTCCGGTTTTTTATGGTTATTGGGCGTGCTCCGTGGGTCCGTCGGCTGCAGGGTGCAGGTCGATCAATAAACTCATTTTAATATCATACTCTAATTGTGGATCCCATCTGCTGATCGGAGTCCGCCTTTTAATTTAATTTGAATTTAGCCGAGACAACACTTTGTGTAATTTTGTGGCGTCTCGAGGGAGATCCCGTTGACGTCTTTTGTTACTATTTGTTTTGTGGATTAGCCCAAACTTGGATTGCAAGTTGCAGCCATACCATTTGCACATGGTGCATATTACAATGTATATCGAATCTTGTACAGTGAACCTCTTTTATCCGACGGTTTTAGAAGGGTTAAAGAAAAATTAAGTTGTCTATATATGAACTTTTTTTTTGGTGTCCATCCTGGAAATTCTGGAAATGTGCTTGAAGTTTTATTACCTTTGAAAATTCGGGAATTGTGCTTGAAAAATTCACAACTTATTGTTATCTTAGGAATTCCATTTTTAACTCAGTTAAGTCAAAAATGTCTGCTTCCATTTGAATATTTAACAGGTATAATAAATATTGCATTCCTTACATAGTTTTTGTGTTTCCAATTGTAGAGGTGGTCAGAGAAAATTGTTTTAAAAGTTGGAAAAGTCAGGAAAGTTGATAATTTCATTTCGGGGGGGAATCCCGTAGTTTTTCACATTAATCCACTGTTTATGTGACTATTGCAGGAATTCTTCTGCTGCAATACATGCTGAGAAATTCCAAATTTAAAATTTCTTGAACAGTGAATATTTGAGTAGAAATGTGTTTTCCCTCTTCACGAGTATTTTCCAAGGTATGTCATTCCCCACCTTTTTTTTTCTTTGAACCCTCCCCTTCTATCCTTAGCCAGGTATTCTTGCCCTTGTCTTCTTTGACAAACGTCCATAAATTTCTTTCTTTTGGCACTGGCTACGAGCTCCGTCTGGTCCTCATCATTTCATTATTGTCTTGACCACTTTCCTATGGTCTCAGGAATGACCCACCCTCCCCTATACTCCCTCAAGCCCTCCCCCTGCTTTTTTTTCTCCCTATACCAATTCCCCACTATATATTCCTTTTCCCATGAGGGGTAACGTGCTCGCGTTTCATTCCTTGTGTGCCTATGTATCTACCTGAGGTGCAATGGCGGTTTGCAGTTGCATCATGGGTAATTGGAAAGTGGTTGCCTTTCTCGGAAATTATTTTCACTTTTCGGGAATCGGGATAAAGAATGCTAAACTGCTTTTTTTTTTTCTAGACCATTGACCGACCGCTTTCTTAATACCTTTAATGATCGTTTTCGCCATTATCCTTTAAGGGTAATCAGCTATTTCCAAGATGGTCTTATACCTACAAACGCGTGGAATGAAGGTCTTTTAATTGCAGATTGCTTTTGACGGATAATGGTATAACAGACCGAAAAACTTTTGGCTTGAACATGTAGTCGTCGACTTACGACTTAATGACCGTTTTGTGTGTTTTATGTCTACAGAAAATTAAGTTGTTCATGCAAGTGTATATAGTTAACTAAGAAAATGTTTGAATATGTGTTTCTAAGATAGAGAAATGATATTATCAAGGTTTGCAAAACGTGTATATGTTAGAACGTGTATGTTTAGTTCCCATGTTTTTAAGCAGGCCAACTACTGTATATATATACACATGTAGTTCTTTTAATTAAATTTGTAATAATTAAATTTTTCTGGTAGAGATAAGGAGGAGGAAGTTGAGTGTATTTAGGTCAGGTATAAGCCAGATCCAATACATAGTTTAGCGTTTATAGATTAGATTCATTCACTTCTTTTATACATTCCAGTTTTCAGTTTTTTCCCCGCTAGAGGGCGAATGACCGTTTTTCATTTTTTGAGACTTGAAAAATACTGAATATCGCTCGTGTAAATGTGAGATTTTATTCCCCATTTTGTCGCAAAAATATGAAGGGTAGCTAATGGTCTCTTATCAAGGGGCACTCGTGGAGGGTAAACGTGACAGTATACTTGTACTTCTATTAAAATATAAGTTACACATCTTTCATATGTATTAAAAGACGTTTTTTTGTACATTTATTAATTCACCCCCAGAATTGAAATTGACAAAAAAAAAGTAAGGGGAGAAGTGGAGAGGGATAAAGGAGTGTTCGGTGGGATGGGATATCGGGTCACGTTGCCCCTCATCCAATAGGGCTTAGGGTGAGCCCTCCTCCAACCGTCGTCAGGGGAGCACATGAGCAGTCGCACGCGCAAAGGGCAGCCCCCAGGGGGTGCTGGTGACTGATTTATGGCGGCTGCTGGTTCCTCTGAATAAGCAAAAAAATAGATATATATAAAAAAGACACTCCTACCCCTCTCACGCTTTCTTGCACGAAGGCCTACTTTGCTAAAATGAATGCTTGCCAAAGATTTGCAGTATTTTAATCATAGATAAATTTTCATTTCCATTGGAAGCCATGGAGAGAGGGATAAAAAATGATGGCATTGGAAATTCGAGACAACAAAAACGATTTGTGCGAAATGTCGATAAGCTACGAACATGTGACGTATCTAAACATAACTAAATTCCAGATTTCATTATGCGAAAATAAAATTACGACGCAACATAATTATGACATGATTATTTTTATAATGTCAATATAAAATTGATGTAAAATGGTTGGAAATTGAAGTGACGTGTTACTTATTATATAATATGGCAGGGTTTTGTTTTTTAATAAACAGGAGATCTCACTATTAGTGACTTATACACGATATACCAGTGTTTTTCAACCGGTGTACCGTGAAGGTACTACAGGTGTGCCGCGGAAGTTCAACCCTTTTTTTAAATTATTTAATTCAGAGCAATGTTTATATACAATACCAATTCATGCTCATGTATAGCATATTGACGAAGTCTATGAAATTTTCTATTATACAGGGTGGGCCAGTAAAAAGTAAACCAACTTTATAAAAATCATAAAATGGATATTTGTTAATGGAATTTATTGAAAATTTGTACATGTATACTTAAAAAGGATACAAAAAATTCCCTATATATATTTCCATTTTTGTTCAAAATTAGCATGCACCTTTCTCCGGAAACAGTTTCAAAAATTTCCTAGCACTGTAATTTTTCGTTCTACGCAATAACTTATTGCGGTTCATTCTTCTTCAGTGAACGCCATTTTGAAAGATAAATTCGAATGATTACGTCATTAAAAAAGAACGTGAACGAGGGCAATTCGAAAGTAAGGAGAAAAACAATATTTGTACAAATTTTCATTAAATTCCATTGCAAATAACCTTTTTATGATTTTTATAAAGTTGGCTTACTTTTTATTTCATTTTGTATATACCGCCGGTTAAGCCGGAGAATAAGATGGGTTCTATACCATATTACAATATATTTCACCATGCATCATGTAGTGTTTACAACATCATTTTCAATGAAAACCATCTTTGGTTTAACATAAAACATGCAGGATTTTCTCGAAGATCGCATCTTGCCACGTACAATATGCAAATGCGTGCCAAACATCCTAGAAACACATTGGGCACCAGACGGCACTTTGTTGCCAAATTCTTTCGCGGATTACATAGTTTATCTATATACGAATCCCATTCCCGGTGCGTTTACGAACAATCGGCACGACATGGGGGCCGACCAGAAATGAGGCATATGCCGAATAATTTATTGCAGGAAAATGTCTCTTCTAGAAGTAACATAACAATGTCAAGAAAGACGGGAGGAACAATTGGCAACACATATTTTTCAGGAATAAAAAAAAAGATGCGGCCATTGTTGCGCCATATATAAGTAATTACTGAGCGCCTATTTGCAAAAACACGCGCGAGCCGAACTTAATGGTTGGTACTCGCCAGGGGGCGCTGCTCGGTCGTTGTTGTTATTTGCCGTTGGAGTGTTGCGTGGCAGCCACTTACGTGTAATGCTCGCAAATGGCATGTTATATGCATTCATTGCGGCCATAACCCTCGGATTCCTAATTTTATTGTCGCTGCATGCATGCATGACTTATTAGACGAAACGGTTGCGAAATTAGGGCCATGAAGGTGCTCCCTGCTTGCTCAATGCAAGAAAATGCGATGCATTAATTGCACTGCGCTGGTTCAGGGTAGAACAATTAATCTGCGAACGAATTTTCAAGAGGGTGGGATAATTAGGGAAAAATTGCCACCCGCTTCAATATACCATAGCGAAAGTGCTTCTGGATTCAGCTTAGATTTGAACAACTATTTTCTCACCCCATTCCACCCCCTCCAACTCACGCATTCTTTCATGGCTTTTGAAAATATTTGCAATGCTCAAGAGTTGGGGGGAAGACTACTTCAAAGAGAACATATTGAACAGGATTCTTATTAAAGTCTATACCTGCATGCAAAGATAATGAAGGTTTTTGTAAACCATGTATTTTTATTAATGGGGAAGTCAGCAAAAAGTTAAAACTGAAATATTTGGATATTAATTTATTTAGATTAGCACATGTTAACGCATCTTATTTTTATGTAACATCTGCTTAGATTTCCAATGAAGAAATGCGGTATTGCCTACAACAGCGCCATCTATGCTAAAACAGATATCATCATATAATGTAAACATTTATATATATACACTATATATATATATATATATATATATATATGATATCTAGGATACTTCCCAACATTGCTATACAATGTTCATTTTTGTGCATGGTGAAAATTTCTAAAATGCAGATGTGAAATCCGACCCCTGGCGGTGTACGTTTTCTGTAAAGATCAAACAAAAACGTCATTGCCGATTTGATATAAACAATTTTTAATCCCAAAGAAATATAAAAAAATAGCTTTGTGATCGATAGATGCAGTCACGTGATGTATGGACTGATTACTTTCTTCCTATTTTCGAGCAAACTGCAATTTTTATGGCACTTGGGTTCGTTCCTTTCAGTCACTTTCGTTTATTTCCTCGCCTATAGATTTAAGGGGGCAGCTCGCAGCAGCCGCAGATCGATGTTAATTTTCTCTTGTGATATGTCTTCCCTGTTGCCATGGCAACTAATGATTTCCCTCCTCCCTCCTCCCTTACTTCCGGCCATTTTATAAGACGTTCCATTGCATCGATCTTCCTTTGTTGCTTCAAATCCCCCCCTCGCTATATATAAGCGCCGCCTTTCGATGCCTTTCTCCGTGGATTCATCCCCCCTTTTTCATGGCTTGGGATCCAACCTCGATTATATATACTTTCTGAATTTTCTTTATATTTTTTTGACACATTTATTGTATCCTATATTGACTCTGCGTGAGATTTCCCCCCCACCCCCCTCCATATTCTGTGTCCTCTGTCTGTTATAAAGTTATTCAGAACGCTGCTTGGTTTAAAATTCTTGTATTTTATGAACGACCCTTGTGATGATTATCTAACAAATTTAAGCTTGTGTAAGCACATTTCTAATTTTTCATTAAACAAAAATATTCACAATTTTGTAGGCATTTGTTTACACTATTAATAATTAAATTTATCACTGAATAAATGTTTAAATATATTGGATTTAATAGACCATTTAACTTAGTTGACATATTCCTTTTCTATAATGAATAAGATCTCGGATTATTGAAGATTATTAACAGATTTCTACCGGACTATTTTCTTTGCGATTCACCAATCACAACTCGGAATTTTTCTCACGGTTGGTAGTGAACCAATCACAGCCTCTTGGTGACAATATAGGGTATAGCTTGTGTTAATTGTACATGCCGTATTTCATCAATTATAAGACGCGCTAGATATACATGTCTATATAAACACGATGCGTCTTAGAATCGCTGGTTTTGTCTTAGTAACAGTAAAGAGGATAATCGCCCTGTGTATACATGAATGTATTCAACTCAATTAACGACTTGGAATCATCGTTTTCTCCTATACATCTGGGTACATGTGACCAGAAACATATTTGGATACATGTGGTCAACTAGATGTTTATTTTACAAATGTTCTACCTCAAAGTTCCTTCCTCATGTGTGCATTGTTTGCATTTAGTGTTGTTGTTGGTATAGTAAATTGATAAAATAAATTGTATAAGATATTCTAAGAAATAAATATTCTCTTAGAATCAATTTTTGTTGTTGTTGGTTGTACTGAACTGAAAATATATGATATGCGTCTTACAATCGATGGCATATATATAATTAATGAAATTTGATAGCTTGTGCTGTAAATTGCTTATATTCATACTGTATTTTATGTGTCAAATTCATGTCAAACATGTCATGGAAAGTCCAAATTTTCTATGCAAAATAGCGCCAGGAAGCTTATACGTCAAATAACATATTCAACGCATTTCCACATGGTCACAAGTTTTTTAAGCTTTGTGTCAACCAATCAGTTTGTCCACTTTTTAGGCCTTTCCTCGTCAGTTTTCAGTTTTACCACCAGAGGGCTAACTTGGGTACCAGCGATACCCTTATAGTTTCTATCTTGCCGTTTATACATACTATCTACAAAGTTCTCTTTATCTAATGATAACTTTCAATATTAGTTTCAAGTGGAAAAATATTAGACAAAGGTTTAATGTTACATGTATCTTCTATTGACATTAACATTTGATTAAGAACATATACACACACGTTTTTATGTCAAGTTGAAGGTACTTTTGTGTAATAATGTTTTGATGGATTTCGAAAGCTTTATATAAAAATAATCCTTGTCATAAAATTTTATTTCGATTTAATAATGACAAACGAGTATTTTTTTTTATAGTTTTTTTAAACCTTAAGTCCTGAAATTATGATTCTGTCATGGATTCTTAACAGAATTTTCTAATAAATTTAGGTGACCATTTTGAAAAATGTTCTCAGAATTGTGTGAGCATTTGTTTGTGACATTTAAAATTACCGTGACTGTGTGACCGATGCAGTATCCCAACTTCCATTCGACTAAGAATACATCAAGGAGGCTTTTTGTATACTATCTGTTTTTCTATATATTTGTGCCGTACTAGATATTATATAGAATTTAGCTGCATGCATAGCCGCCATCTTGTTTCCTTTATTATAATAATGCGAGTATTCAGTGGAGTGGACAGTGGGCATAAATTTGTTACCCTTGTGCGACAACATGGGCATTTTCCCGATTGTCCATCGTGGAAAATTCGCTATCCAAACAGGCGCTTTCAATGGACTGTCCATTTATCACATTTGTTCAGCCATGTGAAAGATTTTTTTCAAAATGGCCGCCAGTGTCCACTCTTGACCTCTATTCTTGGGCGCACGCTTTTAAAACTGGTGAGCTATGCAATTTTTAGGTATACTTTAATTTTGAACACAAAATGTCAAAGAAAATAAATTTGGATTCATTTTAATCCATTTATGCATATACTCGTGTTTTTCGAAATTTGTGAAAAATACAAAATAGAGCCAATTGCCTATACAAGTTAATTAGAAGTAATAATTTGAAAAATATTTTGCTGAGAATATATTTTTTCTAAACATTGACGTATAAAATATTCCCTAGAATGATGCAGTCCTGCAATAGGTGTACATAAATTATTTTAACAAAAATAATGATTAATTTTGAAAATATGCTAATTAATAATAGCATATAAATAATAAATTGACTATTTATTCCGAGTATTTTATTAATATACGTCATTGTATTTTATTCTCTGGAACAATTAACCTACTCTCTCCCTTAACCAGCTAACCTAGACGGATAAGCGGGGGTTCAACTTATGTTATTAAATACATATAGTTTTAAGACATGCAGAGCATCCCCTTGAATTGAAATTTCTGAAATATAGTCTATGTTCCGAATCACGTGGAATCCTTTTACGGGCGCCTCCTATCCTCATCCGGGCATTGGCGCCCATCTTATGGAGGCCCAAAATGGCCGCCCTGACCCCATCCGAATGACACGGCTAAAATACTATTCAAGGCCGTGTTAAAGGGGATGACGGGGTCAGGTGAGGTCATACGAGGTTGGTATTTTTCGAATGTGATAAGAGTCGCCATCCCATTTGAACATCCGGTATCTCTTACCTCCATCTTTTTTCTCTCACCCTCCCCTCGCTCTTCCATGATTGGATTTGCTATTCCCCCCCTTCTTCTTCCCTACAGGCCTATGCGTTCGTTTTGCCCTTTGACCAGGCGTGACTAAGCGATGAACAACTTGTCCCTCAGGCTCCCCAGCGCCAACCCACGTGGAAGATAAATTGGCCAACGCGTTGCCCCGGCAACCAGAGCGTCATAACCCGATTAACAATGGAAGAGAGAGTTGCCAGAAGGCGCAGCCAGAGCATTATGTAACCCGCAGCTATAGGGCTTTTTTCGGACTTTTTTTTTTACCCCCCTCCGGTTTGGTGCTGCGTATATACGTGATGCTTTGCTCAAATGAGTAGTTTACTGGGGGATCCTGTCCTCTCATTACTATATTGAACCTATATTGTACAACTTCGGTTTCTTATGTTTTTCTTTTATATGTTTTTAATGAAGTCGCTATATTTGGTAAAAGAAGTTTTGAGAAATTTTTAATATTTCGGATACAGTTTTAGGGGCCATTCAAAAAAGACGTCTTCAAGAGGGGGAGGGGTTAGCCATTGTGGACGTCCACTAATGATGTCATTTTTTAGTTCTTAGATTTTCTGTTTAATTAAGTTTTAAAGGTCAGTGAAAAGGGAAATAGACACCGGAAGAAATGTGCACCCAATCCCAAAGTACTTGAATTTTAAAACCTCGGGGAAGTCGGGAATTATGTCTAAGTTTTGTGTTCTACACCAATTTTATCCTGGAATTTCCATTCGAGGTCTGGAAATTTCCGTTTATCAGAAAAATTTGGAAAAATGTCATGGAATTGGTAGCAGGTAGTGCTTGAAAATTTATAAAATAGGCTTTTGTATGTTCCAAAAAAAAAAAAATTCTGGACACACTACTTTTCAAAAAAAATAAAAATGAAAAAAATAAGGACTTCTAATGGACAGGGTTGGGTCAATTTTTGAAGGAATTTCTGGGACGTCCTATGTAAATGGCCCTTTACTGCATCCCGGGTGGGAAAATTAGACAGGACCTTATATGCCATATTATGTCAATCATATATATATGTTGATTTAAGAAATTTCTATATATGGGATTTTATGTCACATATACTTGTACATCCACGTGGAGCATTTTACACAGCAAAATATTTACATGTTTTTGAAAATAGATTTCCCTGTATTTTGCCAAAATTTGCCAGTTTTGTTTTTATGATTTTATCCAAAAGCTGGCAATAAGTTCATCTGATTCATATAGACTGTATCCGAACTTCATATATCTTTTATCCTAATAGACTCCTGCTTGCACTTATTCTACTTTATGAACGCCCCTCGTTCTCGTAATGGCGCAGAGTTATTGGTCGGCTTACTAATTTCTTATCCCCTATTGTCCACTTTAGTGGATTGAGGGTGGCAGGGTGCGACCGTAGGCGTCACTAGAGAGCGCTCCAGCACAGTGCTTAATAAGCGGAGTGAATTTGAGACCATATAAATTGCGGAAACTTAAGTTCTGGGGGAATTAATGACCATCTTCCTGCAGGCAGGAGAAAAATAATTGGATTTAGGAATCCGGGAATATAATGGGCGAGTGTTTACACATGTTTTCGTGAAATTGTAGGGAAAAAAACAACAAGGAAATTTATAAAATAATGGAAAATCGATCAACATCATCTAGTCGAATTTCTGCTCCTTGGGGGATGTTAAATTATTATAAGAGGGATGGATTTAGAAAAAAAATGTGCCTTTGCTATATAAATTATTGTTATCTTATATTTGATAGTTTTTATCTTGTTGATATTTATTTGAAAAAATATGATACGCGAATGTCTCGTTCATCATTTTTAACTATTGATTATTAATCCATTTATCAAGAGGTTGTTAGTTATATTTAGTCATATGGAAGCGAGGCTTGTAGATCTAACTTAAAACTGGTAATAATTAACATGACGTTTTTGTTTTTTGTATATTGAAATCAAACCCACCTTGTACTTACTGCACACCTTGTACTTACTGCACATGCACCTTGTACTTACTGCACCTCGTTATGTCTTGATCACCGAAACATTGTGTTAATAAATGACAGATTTTGGGTTATTTAAAAGCAAAATTTGATGTAAATGTTATCAAAGGAAGGCACCTCCACCATGTTTTACTTATATATGGATTTCTCTTACATTTGAGAACAATTGATATAGGTTTTTCCATTGTAATTGTGTTCTATTCAACTTCACATAATCGGGACAGTTGCTTAATCGGGTCAAAGTGTGTCAGATGAGTCCCAATTATCCGACATTAAGTTTTGGGCTTTATATACTTCGGCTGGTTGCTGTAAGGTAGCGCCATTGCATAGAGAGATTTTTGTTAATAATACTATTTTTCTCTTTGGTTCTTTATTTTTCTTGATAATTAAAGAAAGTGATCGTATTTCGTTTTTCTTCCATCCACATGCTCCCTGTTGTAATATAGGGAAAGATTTTTCGATATAGTTCCTCGTTTAATTGCCCGATGTGTTTTTATGCTGCTATCGTAAAAGTGAAAGAAATGAGTATAAAACGTTCACACCCGCATATATATATAGGTTGAACTTGTTTTTCTCTATACATAAACGTTATACAAATATACGGGTGTATATATATACACCTATATATCTGGAGAGCCATATAGCTTTTAATTAAATGAGAAATAAGCTCACTATTGGCATTTGCGCAATATAGCAGCTGTATGCAATCTTAAGAAAGTTTATTGTTCCACTAAATACGAATTCTTAGGCGATTTTGCTTCAATTTGCTACCTTCCGGACAATGTGTCAGCAAAAGAAATTGCTCTCTGGAGAATTGGACCGGAATAAATTTTCATATGCAATTGTATAGCAGCAACATGCAGTGTTAAAATTGAGATAAGGACGCCATGTTCCATCCTCATTTCGTTAATGTGTTTATATAAAATCACAAGGAATTTTTATAGACGTCTATATACTGACGTCTATATACGCATAAACTGAATTGCCATGGTAACTTATATATGCTTAAAACTTTAAAATTATTTTGCCATTATAGTACATAAATTTGGCTTTTATATGTAACCAAATAATTTTATTTAAAAATATTTAAAATAAAATATCAGAAATTTGATATTCAATATACCATTTGACTATGTGGCCACAAAAAAAGAGGAAGTTACGATTTATGAAGAAGTTTTCCTTTTTTGTGGCCACCCTGTATATGCAGGTATATGATCATATATGGCGTTTAATATCCATGTATACAAAGATGATATCCCCATGGTGGAAAAATAGCCAAATACCATATAATGTTTGTTTGAAAACATTTATATGACCATATAAGCATGCCATATATGGGTATATGTATATATATATATATGTTCAATTTCTGAAATGACCAATAAGTCCATATGACATTTCCCTTGCAGTATATCCATATTCATGCCATATAATTTGTCCACCTTGGATGGATTTAGATTATTGCTCAATAACAAGTACTATATCTAAAATAGTGCATCAAACTCAAGTCGCTTATAACTCTAAATTTGTGTTCACATAAATTAAGAAAAATCAACAAAAATAACCATTAAAAAGCCATGGTTATTTCTTTGTAGAAATCTTCAAACAAATTGTGCTGGCTTGATTTTATTCATTTTTACCCCCCAATGCTTACGGCACGTTTTATTCAAATAAATTACTCTCGTAACTGGGATACCAATGAATGATATATCATTTTTTGCTGACACATGACCTCAGTGCACCTTTAAAAATGTTCTCTATAAGCTTTTTTCTTGCTGACTCTAAATTTAAATGCGAGTTTGAATTATTTATGAATTTTTTCTTCGCTTTCGGAGGGAGGATGAGAGAAATATACACGAAAAAGAAAATGAATCCCTCTTTGTGAATTTCAAATTTTCAGTCTTAAACGAAATATTTCGTCGTCGTTGTTGTTGTTTTTTCTCTCTTCTGTTTTAGCTCTTCTCTAATGTAGGCCTAACCAGTTTTATCAATTTACAGAGAGCGAAAAGTACATTTCTTATCTACGCATAATATACACACGAAATCTACAAGCGTTCGCACTTAATATTTTATTCATATTTATTCTATCAGGCCAAATTACACATAATTTATTTTCATATTTGTTTGCTTTTTCTAAAAAAAAAAAAGTAAGTGTCTATAGGGTGGGGGAAATTCAGACTGAAATTAAAATCTTTTTACCCATCAAAATAAAAACGTTATACAATTAACCTTCATACATATCTTATGGAGTGAGTTTGTCATTTTTATGGATAGGGGCGTTTTCGCTTGTATAATCCCTCAGGATGTCTTTGTGGGTGGTGCAGGTATACAAGCACCTATATCAATTAATGGTATTACTGCATCTATTGATAAGTAAATTGTATATAAAACATTAAATTTTGGTTATATACTTTCAAGGATGGAAAAATGATATTTCACATATGTATGGCAGAAATTCTGTCACATATATCACAAATTGTAAAACACATAATGATGGAGTTTTGTCCAGAAATGATCCTATGTGTCAGTGGCGGCACTAGGGGGGTGCGGACCGCACCGGGTGACACCATCACAAGGGGTGACACCAAAATGCAAAATAATGATAAAATTTTCTTATTTTCTGAAAATATTGAATTTAAAAACAAAAATCAGCAAAAATGAGCGGACTCGGAGGAGGATTCTAAACTATGGGGTGTCGTGAGCGGGGGGGTGGGGGGTGACACCATGAGTTACCGCACTGGGTGACACCAACCCTATATATATATAGTGCCGCCACTGCTATGTGTATATACTTATGTGCACACTTTAGCTGTAATAGTGCATATTATAGCATATATGGAACATAATATCATATTTGGACATTTATGGGACATGATATGCCATGTATGGCCATACATGAGTTCAGACGTCACATATTGATATCCATGGAACATAATCTTTTTTTCATCATTGAGCATTCTGTTGACTATTTGCATGAATAAATCGATAAAGATGGCATAAATGGCTGTATTTAATTTTTCCACCCGGGTTGTTGAAAATAAAAGATTCTCTATCAGAATGAGATGAGTGTTTTTTTTTTTTTTTTTTTTTTTTAAGTGTGGTTTTAATGGGGGAAAAAAATTTGAATCCTGGTTGAATCTGGAATTTTTGCCTCAATTTTTAAAAAGTTGAATGTTTCCAGACAATGTTTGATATATAGACTTAATAAGCTGCAGCACATCATGCAATATAATTCATGGTCATATATTATATTCTTCTTGAATGTTCTGATATGAAGGTATACAAGTAGAAGGGAGGGATGATCGGCAATAAAATGAAATACAAACTATATATATTTATAATGAAGTAAGTATACGTTTGCAAGTTTTTTTGGCATTGACGATGTTGGGTGGTCTTCCCTGCCCAAAATTTGAATAATATCATGCAGATTTTTTTAATGAAAATAATCTTTCTCTTCTATCATTTATGATTAAACTGCTTTATGCATGCATGACATTTTACATTTTCAATCAAGTTTTATACTCCTAGACCTTTTCAGAAATATGTCAAAGCTCTTTTTTCATTATTGAGCACATGGGACACTGCATTCTGTTGGCTATTTGCATGAATAAATCGATAAAGATTGATCATATACTAAAAAATGTCAGAACATTTGCATGCAAAGATTGCGCATAAACATGTTCCATCTTGCTTTAAATATTATAAAATGTATAACGTTGATAACATGAATGATGGGGTATGCATTATTCGTGCACATACATATACCCGGTTCATGGAAAAATTATATATATATGGGACATATACATACCATGTGCACGATATGGATATTCATATATACACATACATATACTGCATCTATATATATATATATAACGTGTCTAATCTTTGAAATTCAATATGCAGTGTATACGTGCCATATTAATATGCTTTTAGACAGGTTATGCATTTATGTAACAAATATTGAGACTGGTTATCCATTCCAGTTGTTAACAGCTTGCTTGTTAATGATTCTGATCATGTGGTTGTGCAATTTAACAGAGCAAATGGGGATGAGGAAGAAGTTGTAGGGAAATTCGTGTAATAAATTACGAGGCCCACCACTGAGTCTGTATGCATTTTGTTTCCTCGCAAATTACACACTTGTAAATAAGGCTTTGCCATAATACGTATATTTTAACTAATGGACAAAGTTTTTATATTTTTTGTTGTTCTTCATTAACACGCAGGCTCCTGTAATATATACGATAACACCTTTTTTTTTTCAAATTGGCGTAAATATTCGTTTCATAACCCTGTATTATACATTTTCCCCTATGTGTACATGTAGTGTATATATTGTGGTGAATATGGACAGACTGAAACCGGGACCTTTTACACGTCAAATTTATTATTATAGGTTACAACTAAATCACGCAAACCAAATTTATTGGGGTTGCTATTGGCAACGCGTATAAACATTGAAGGAACAGATTATTATTGATGGTTCAAAATGGAACCAGGTTTCATATGAAACCCATTAATTTGAACTCCGCTCCTGTGTGCTCATCATATTGTCAATTTGTTTAATAAAACTCCAGTTAAATCATAGTTATAACGCTGTTTAAAAAGCACCAAAATAACTTTTGTTTGTTTTCGTTCATTTTTGATGTCACTCAAGTCTTGAACATGACAACTAAATTAAGCAGTTTCAAAATAAGTTATGGATGACTCGTATACATTAGAGGTGAGCAACACTTGTTATTGATGATGACTTACCACGGATCTATTCTCGCATTTCAGAACCGGAAATTATGACGGTTTACACATAAAACACTAAACCTTTGCACTTCTGCCACCAGGGGACATTCTATATGGCAACATCATGATAATGAGAAACTTGTGATTTGCTGTAGCATATCATTATGCAAATTCTGGGACAGAGGGCAGGATCCTATAGTGGGCAAGGTCATTGCTCTTATGTCTGTGTTTGTCGTTACATAACATGTAAGTGTACAGTCAGGTTCACCTATCATATAGCAGAAATTGAATATAGAATATATGTCCAAGTTTGTGTACTCGATATCATTTTGTACATGTGTGTCATATTAATCTTGGAATAAAATGCTGTGTATATAAGGTCCTCTTTCTTTTCTTTCACATACAAGTTTTCTGACATCTGCATGGGAATTTTGCATAAGATGGCATGTGTGGCTCTATTTAATTTTTCCACCCGGGTATAATTTCACAATTATGTTCCACCTTGTCATCAAAATTCAAAATTTTGTGGCATCGAAATTGCAGCTGTTAAAAGTTACATGTTGACAAGTTTATGTTCAATTTCATCATGTGTTGTACATTATGGAAATTTGGGGGGAAATGCGTCTGAAGGTAACCTGCGGTTATAGAAATTTATTGGAAAGAAGAGGAAATTTGTTGATATTGATATAGCCTAAACAAGAGATATATAGTGCTGTGCCATTCAGAAAATGTTATTTTTAACGGCTCTTTAGTCTTTTTAGTGCCTTTAAAAGGGGGCTTTTATGACCGTAAAAACAGCGGGTATAATATGCTGGAGTATAGTTATGTGACTTTATGGATGTACTTTTTTTATGGTATATAATATTTGCAAAGGGTTTGTTTTTAAGGTCTTTTATATTCGCATTCTCGTTTGTCTGCTAACCTGTACGTAATCGTTTAATAGATTTTTGATTGCCATGGAAATTTCTCGTAAATTTTCTGATGATTTCAATTGTTTCAATTCCCCACTTATAGCTTTGCCTTTGTGTTGATGCGAAATTTAGCCTGTCAGCCATTGGATAATTATTATTATTATT
This sequence comes from Julus scanicus, assembly GCA_034698625.1. Taxonomy (NCBI): domain Eukaryota; kingdom Metazoa; phylum Arthropoda; class Diplopoda; order Julida; family Julidae; genus Julus; species Julus scanicus. The sequence goes on from JAQGBW010002427.1 coordinate 19,381, forward strand.
ATTATTATTATCATCGCCATTATTGCCGTTTGCGTCTGCATGGTATAACAATTAATACGATGGCATTGCGCAGTTGTGGGGCATAAAATTAAGAGTGATTTAACTATCCCCCCATTGTGATCACATGGCGTGTGTAACTGTCTTCTTCGCTGTACTTATATTGTCTGGTAATGGGGGTGTACGTGTGTAAGGGGACCGCGTGTAGGTCACAAATATTCGTCATTAAAACACCGTAAGATTTTATGATATCCCTTTAGAGCCACTTAACTGGTCTAATTGCTGTCTTTATTTACACAAAAGGTCGGTATTGATATGGCCATTATCTCTAAGAACCGCCATTACAATTACAGTTGACGTGAAATAATTACTTCCTAGTGACCTTGCAATATAGTGTAGCTAGTGAATGATTAAATTAAGATAATTACGATTTACATTACATTATTAACTCCTGTAGACAGAGCTCTCTCTATTTATGTATATATATATACATATATAGTTACAGTATGTAAAATTTATATTCACCCCACCACCTTGTTCATGCTATGGATGCTTATAACATGTTTCATAATCAAT
>JAQGBW010002428.1:0-19952 GCA_034698625.1 Julus scanicus
CCAGATGTCTAAGCTGGATTATGAAAAGTTGTGGCTTGGGGTGACAAATAGTTGGGTTTCAAGTAGGGAAATTATTGCGACCATTTACTGGGGACTGACTGGATTTGACGTCACTGATTTTAAAAACTGTAGTTGTGAGTCATAATGCTCCACCCCTAGCCTGTGCTTTTCAGCGCCATCTATTGCAGACTTGTTACAGTTGGGACCTGCTTGTGGTAAGCCTTAAGACAGTCTCTAAAGCAGTGGGCTACATCTCCAGGAACCCTATCCTTAAAAAAACTAGACGACCTACTAAGAGTATTAAATCTTCTTTTTCCTTACTTACCAGTAAGCCACAAAACGTTGGAAGTAAAAACTGTAACACAAATAGTGCGAATGAGCAATGGCCAATTTTGGTACAAGGGTATTAAACAAAATTTGAATAATTATGCTCTGGATAAATACTTGGAGACATTTGGGCGGATCGCTATTGATGTAAATATGGGTGGCTTAAACATAGACGACGAAGGATAAAAATTTTAACCTATTTTGGGCTACTTGGTGGATTCAGCGAATAAACCCTTTCTAATTGCTGTTTATTTTGTACATAGTGACCCAAAAGACGTGGAAGATTATCTTTACGACTTTGTCAATGAATGTAGTGCATTGTTGGCTGACGGCTACGTCCATAATGGCAACACGTATTTCTTTAAATTTAGGCATTTTATTTTAAATGCACCGGCTCGTGCATTCGTAAAATGTACTGTAGGCCATAACGGGTATGCTTAGTGTGAGAAATGCACAGTTTGGGGTGACTGAGATCGAAACACTATCTCGAGCTGGACGAGCCTCGCCGCACAAATGGGTCCTTTGTCGCTAAAGAACAGGGGCGACATCACACTGAGAATTTGCCGCTGGAGCAAATACATGTAGGCATGGTGTCTCAATTTCGGTTGGAGTCCATGCACATGATGTATTTAGGGGTATTTAGACGTCGCCTTACCGTGCTGAGGTGCTGGAATTGCCCTTGAAAAATTAGACCAGATGCAGTTAATGCAATTTAAGATAAGCAAGTAGCCTTAAGGCTGACTTGCCCAAGTGACTTTAATATGTTGCCGATGTCTTTTAAAAAGTAGTATTAGTTTCATGCTACAGAGTTGCACCGCGTGTTGTGCTATGATTCAATACTTGTGATGAAATAGCATATAAACGAAAATGTCTTTAAGCACTTTTTACTATTATTTTGTGCTGTGTTCATTCTGTGCAGCAGTGTGCATTTGACTGCCATGATTGGTGTTGCCCGTGAAAGTCTCAGAGCATTTATACCTCATAGTGCAGTGATCTTTTGTCAGCGCTTCGTGGCATACTATGTACACTCTCTCTGCCATATTGTGGAGGAGTGCCGGCAGTGGGGGCCTTTAGACGACTTTAGTGCATTTATGTTTGAAAACAGGTTGAAATCAATGAAGGAAGCACTTGGGTCAAGCTACAAACCTTTAGAACAACTCATAAACCGAGACAGAGAGAGGTCGATTCATTCAAATTTTTTTCATTAAAGAATAATGACAATGAAGTAACCGTTTCTAGGCCATATGTAGGAAATGATAGTGGGATAGAGCACCACTTTAAAAAGATGTTGGTAAATGGCACAAAATTGCAGTCAGGTCAAAAATTGCTTTTTCCGCTTGGTTGATATGTCAGTGTCCTCCCTTGAGTATATCCTGCAAGATGATGACGGTGATGTGTTTATCGTGGGCAAAAGGTTCCGCATGTTGTTTGCCTTTACTGCACACATGGCTGCTATTCCGATAATTGTATGTTCTTTTCCAGTTATTGGTCAGATTCCTCTAGCTGCCTTAATTCACCTGTGCTCATTTATATTTAAATTCCATTTTAGTTTGCCATCGTTCAGTTTTTGCCAGGTTCGGACAAAGACACTTCCCTGGGGATTGGCCTTGACATATGGCTACATTTTAATAAAGGCGAAGACACTGCTTCCAATATGAGTTTGATGTATTTGCCCCCATGACGAAACTAAGCAGTGCGTTAAAACACCACCAAACACCAGATGAGACATGGGTGCTGCACAAAGTTAAAATTATAAGATATTATCGTGAGTCCTGCATATACCTGGTGTCTGTTAAGGGTTAGCCTATCAGGGATTAAGAAACAAAACATGCAATGCTCCCCCTAGACCCCTCGTGTAGCTTGTGGAAGACCTTAATCTTCTCTTAATTATCATTTTCAGCAACTGAAGAGCTCTTCAAGATAAGAGCACTGGCAAGAACATAGCTATCCAGCAGGTACCGGTCCCATCAAAGTCATCTTTCATAAAGGAGAGGGCATTAGCTGCAATGAAAATCGCTGAGCAGGCAAGAAAAGGTAACATTTGTTTGTGCTATTTTAAACAATTGTAATACTTCAAATTGACCAATTGACACTTACAAAACTGAAGCATTGTTATTTTTATTTTTTATATGCAATGTATGTTTTTTTTGCAGGTAAAGCTGCTGAAGAAAGAGGGAAAATGTATGCAATTTACAGTACAACTAAGGAAAGGAACACTACAAGGAAGGGATCAAACAGATGCCTGGACAGAAGTATATCCTCATCCCCGCAATCTGGTATAAAATTAAACCTTAAATTGTAGCATATATATTACCTTCACTGCTTTTCCTTATAATTCCTGCTAATTTGTATTAATGTGTGGATTATGAATCTTTGTAGTGTAATCTGCTATCATGGCAGACAACTTAACTTTGTTGTATTATTTCTTTACAGATAGACATGATGGGTTAACAACTGGAGGAAACTGTTCTTCTAGCAGCTGGGCAAGCATTTCAAGAGAAAGCCATGACCAATCAGCATACATACAAGCTGGTAAGATAGTTCTCTGCAAATGCAGCATATGTATCAATGTTTTAGATGCTAGTTGTGTTTCTTAATAGCAATTTCTAAATGTAATGCTTTGCAAGCACTAATTCGAAAACATCAATAAAGAATATCATTGCTAAAATTCAAAAACAACTATTTAATGTGGAAAAAATGTTGAAGGAGCTTTCAAGCAAAATTGACGTCTTGGTAATAAATCAAGCTAAACAAACAAAGCTTTACTGCCAAATGAAAAGGGGGTCACACGTTTTCCTGGATTGCCCTCTCTTCCTTTAAAAAGTGTGTCAGATGTCTCTGCATTTAACTCTTATTTGGATAATCCCCTACAATTTTGAGCTGTTGTAAGTTTATGTGAAGTCGTATTAGTTTATTGTAATGAATTGTATTATAATTTTCTTATAATTTTGTTATTATTTTCAGGTTGATAATTTGGGTGCTTATGTAACAAAAAATGAAAAGTAATCTATGCTTGCTCTTCTGGCTAAAGTGCTAACAAGCACATGCGCATCTTTTAGCATGCATTGATAATGCGGGCGCAAGGTTGCTTTGGCAAAAACCAATTTTTGGGATGCAATTTGTGGTAATTAAAATATGCTCCGATATAAATCTTCATAGATGTATTGCTTAAGTTTTATAGACCTTTATTACACTAAAGCTAATGTAGTTTATTAACAAATTTTAAATATTTCTGTTTCACAGCGGCAATCTTAGCCAAAAATGAAGAATCCAAAATTTGTGGTGTGTAAAGAAGCAGTGGGAAGGTGGCTCAAAGACGCTCCCTGTAGGAAGCAGGACGACGGGATGTACAGGGGCCGCATGACAATGTTTTTTTCTAGTTTAGGCCAGCTCCACACAAGCGGTATTCGTCGAATATCTGCCACCAGAAGTTGGACTTTTGTTGCAAATCAAAGTAGGCCAATGCAAATACATTCATGTGACAAAATTCAGACTTCTGTTGGACAAGGCAAGCTATTGGTCAAAGTATTTGTCAAGCAGATATTCGACAAATGCCGCATGTGCGACGCCGGCGTACATATAGTATTCAAACTAGTTTGCTTTTATGAGATTTTGTTAACATCTTTGTGATAGTTTGATAAATACAATTGTATATGATAATATGATTGCCATTATATATTGTTTCTTTTCTATATGATGAAAGAAATAAATGTTAGATACCTTAATATGTATAAATGTATGAATTATTTTATACAGGTAAACGACCTCTATTCCAGGTCAAAATCGTTTTCGTTTCGAGGCCGAAAAAACCTCGATCTAGACGTCAAAACGACGTCGAAAAACCGTCGAAAGCATAAATTTGACGTCGAAACGACCTCGTTTCGATGTCGAATCAACGTTGATTCGACATCGAACATCGACCATTTAACACATCGACGTCAAAAATGTGACGTAAGTTTCGTCGATTCGACGGAAATATCGACGTTGTTAAACGACGTCGTTTCGACCAAATATTTCCGACTGGGTTTATTCACGCAGGTGAGAAGACTCCCCTGCGCTAAAGTGCTATATGAAAAAGTCCATTTGGATAAAATTTATGTAAACCTAGGTCTATTTGTTCAAATCGTTTTTTTAGCTAGTATGAAATACATTTCATGACTACATTTATTGTTGGAATTGAGCTCTTTTTATATAACATTTGAATTTTAACAACAGAATGACTTGAACCACATCAAGGCTTGATTGAGTCTGCACGAACTCGATGAACACAACCTAAATCATTGCACTTTTTTTGGTGAAGAAGAAATTGTCAACTAATGAAGTTAATATTTTTATAAAACCTTACTAAAAACATACTTACATTTTGAAAGTTGCTATTTAACAAATCCGGTTAATAAAAATGAAAATTTCAGGCACACAAGTGAAGTTTTATGTGCACGGACTGCAGACGACAGAATGACTTCATGCACACAGGAAATCCATAAGTGAAGCCACTTTAAAACGAAGTGCAGACGACAGAAAGACTTGATCCGTTATCAAGGCTTGATGTGGATTAAGTCGCTTGATTTAGTCGGTGTGAATATAGTGTTTGTAGTTATTAATGTGAATGATCAGGATGGCAGTAGACCAAGGACAGTCTACTGCAGTGTTAAGATCCTGTTATCTTCAAATCCAGGATCTAACAGACATGACGTACAATTTCGAGAAGTAGGTTAATAAATAATGTTAAACGAACATTGTAGATGCTAATCTGCATCATTATAACTGCCATGTGGGATGCGTTTTAATGTCGTCCTTAGCAATAATTATGTTTGACAGCTTTCGCGAAATTTATCGGATAAGCCTACTATTTATAGATTAGCATTACTGCATGACGATCCAATTTGAAGAAGCGGGTTTATTGATGTTATAAAAATAATATTAAATGTTTAATCATCTAATGCCCCATGCACTGCTGGCAAATGGCAAATGACAGGTATCTCACATATAATTTGATAGTAGTAAAAAATAGCCTTTTTTAAAATTTATTGACTTTCATACACCTTGAGCGCCCTACGCTACCAGTAAGAGATGGCAAACTCACTGGTGAAGCACAGACACTCCTCGACTCAAAAAAAACGGGAAATATTGCGCTCTGATGTAGACAAGCTCCAGCAGAGATCAACAGGTCCTTCGACGGTTGGTACCGATAATTATCAACACCAAAACAATGACAGAATCGAGGATCTAGAAAACTACTCGAGGAGAGAATCTTGTATCCTGTTTAATTAGCCACCCCCCCAGAACCTAGCAGCCTGGGACCAACACTGCAGAGAATTTATGCAGTTACTAGGAATGCAAAACTTCAATACCATGGCTTTGGAAGCAGTTAACCCACTAGGCAGAGTCACCCCAACACCTCCACTTCCACCAGTTATAATTAAATTTGCCTCATTAACCTGATATGGAGCTGTTTATGTCATTCCTAATCTCCCGCCTCCCACGGCTTCGAGAATCTCCCGGCCTAAACTGACTGGGAGTGGAGCGCAGCTATTCTAAAATAACAATCGCAAAACGGAAGATACTGCTCCTCCACTTCACATACCTAAAATCCATCGGGGCCCATCCTAAACTACTAATAAACCCACTTATTCATAACAAAATAACCTACATGGCTGATCCAAGAAACCACTATCTTCCCTACAACCACTTGGACCCTGCCAAATCCACCTCTGACTAGAATTAACAGAATGGACACTATTTCCAGCCCTATAGATATCCCACTTCCCCTTAACCCCCGTCATACCTGCCCAACCCCAAGCCTCAATTCTAAATTTCACTTAGAACATACCACATTCAATTATTTTACCTCCACATACAGCTAGCAAACTTCCCACTACTACCGTAGGGGTCAACCTTGCTGCTCACACTATACCCGTTAACCTGCTTCAACCCCCGCTCACTCATCTCTAACATTCCCCCACCAATCGCTTTTTTTATCTTAAAATGTAGCGGGACTGGACAAAACCCATAGTGACGATCAAGCAGCTTAGACCGTGCGTCAGAAGGACGTCGCTTTTCTATGCAAAACCTAGCTAAGGTTAGAGACCCCTATACGCAGTTCGCGGCAGCGGCTAGTGCGTTACACATATTAATCCATACTCCCTTTTTTATCATCGGCGATCTAACAGCTCAAACAGCAAACATGAATGACATCCCTCATCGAACCAAATTCTCCCCAACCTTAATCCACTGAGTAACTCTGCTGACATGACTGATAACCCTAAGGGTCACCTCCTCATCAAGTTTTGTGAAGACCATTAGCTAACTAATCCTCCTTTTCAGTACTAAATAATGTTATTCCTTCCTCTGACCATTTTTCCACACTTTTAAATATCACTTGCCCCAAACGGCCTACCAAGTCCTTCTGATCTTCCAAGTACCCTAAAACAAACTTCCGACCTGGTACTGACCTATACTAAACCATTAGTGTCGATTTGGCTGCCTCTGCCCACACTAATCTACCATTAACAAAAAATACAACTCACTTCACGAAATTCTAATTAATAATCTTAAAATATTTGAACTCATATGCCTGTTCACAATGGAGCGACCGGCGTCAAAAGTTAAGCGACGCGCGATCTGCGCATGCTCGTCACGTGGACTTGTGACGCGTTTATGACATTTTAAATAATAAAAAGCACAGTAGTAATAATATTCTAAGCTAATTTTTAAGTTCCAAAACTTACCAGAATGTCCCACAATTCGATATATTACAGAATATGGCGAAGACCAGTGTTGTGCCATTTCATTGCGAACCGGTCAGCGGTTGACGCCGAGATAGTGATGTATTTTCCCTAAAAATTAAGCTCCGCCTCTACTGACGGACGACGTCGGTCGAGGCATTGTGAACCAGGCATTACTCACAACCTACCCTTTCGCCTCAAGAACCAAAAACGCTTTTTGGTTTACACATGAATGTCTCAACATTAAAAATGATCTCTAATGATGACAATAAAACAATTCCTGTCTCAACCGGACCCAGAAAGGGCCAGGAAAACAGCCGAAATCAAATTACAAAAATGACAAATATACAATAAGGTTAGAGCAGAAAACGACCGAATGTGGCACACCAAGCTAATGGGAGCAAAAAATTCAACAGATTTGTGAGACGCCATAAACCATAAACATTGCAAAGCCTCCAACCCTGCTAACCTAATCCCCAAAATCACTTGGGAAAAACACTTTATAACATATACCAACCTCCCCTCCCCATAGATGTTCAAAAAAAGCTTCCATTAACTATCTGCGCAACATTGAAGAAAGTACTCCACCCACGATCAACGCAAGACTTTCCCATAACACTTCTTTTAAGAAGGCAGAACTAATACTCGTTCTAAGGAAAGCCCCAGCCAAGAAGGCAATGGGACATGATTTAATCCTGGCAGACTTATTCAAACAATCCCTCAACGGTCCCATTCTGGACGAATTATTAATCACATTCAACTATACCCTGGCTTTCCCTTCCTTTCTATTTCAATGGACAAATATTGATATCTTGCCTATCAACTAAAAAGGCAAATAAGATAAACCCTCAAGCTATAGGCCAATAAGTTTAATCTCCAACCCAGCCAAACTGTATGTCCTTAATTGCTGCTCAAACCCTAACATGGGCCTACGAGAATAAGATTATTCCGCCCGAACAAACTGTCATTCTAAGTGGCAAGGGCACTCGTCAAAATATCACAATACTGCAATCTGTGGTAAGAAGTTATCTTTCCATTCCCAAGTCCCCAACATTTACCTTCATGGCAGACATGGCGCAGCTTTTGATTCAGTGTAACATTTCATGCTGTGGGCGAAGCAATGTGCTTTGGGCTAACTCCTACATCTCTTGCAGAACATTTCAACATACTACGCTCCGCTCTCCTGCCAGGTGAAAACTGCGGAAATATACACCAAACAAATCAAAATTACCTTTGCAGTACTTTAAGGGGATCCATAAAGCCCTTTACTCTTTATAATATTTCCTGCTGACCTCCTGGGTTTCCTACCAAGATGGAGAGGATGTGTTCTGCAGGGGGAAATGATACACTGCTTGCTCCACGCTGACGATGTCCTGCTCATCGCTCCATCTAAGCAAGCTATGAGGGAAGCCCTATCCTCATTGCACAAATACCTGCAATTGAATTTTTTAGCCTTAACATAACTAAGTCAAAGGTAATAATCTTTTTGTGCAGAAAAAAGAGAGCATCTACTGATACATTCAAATGGGGAGTTTCCCCTCGAGGTGGTCGACTCCTGGACATATCTGGGCGTGAAATTTGCATCGAAAAAAATGAGGTCACACCAGGCCCATCTTGTTGTGCTAAAATTTAAGTTCAATAGTCTATTTTTCCTCCTTATTAAAATGTTCGTAAAAAAATTAAACCACATTCCTGCCCATTTATCACTCAATAACTAAATTCTTGCCCCATCATTAGATATAGCGCTGCTTAATAATTCTGGATCACACCCCACACCCTGGTCGGATTTCAGGAGGGATTCTTGCGTAGGATCTTCACACAGGTTTCTATGCACCAGCATACATTCTTTATAACTAGATGAGGCTATCCCAGCAAATATCTCCTTACTAAACCAGACATTTAACCTGTGGATCGGAATATCCAAAATACCACCATTTCTACGCTTTTTATTTTATCAATTATTCCTCCATTAGCTGGACCTCCCCCCTCTCCCGATTGATACAACTTCCTCAAATACTTTCTTACACAGCTACATCCTATATTGCCGTTCCCTACCTAAAACTTAACTCCTTTCAGCCTTCCAACAGACGTGAATCAAAATCTAAAAAAGGTCCAAACTAGAGACAGCAAACATTAGAATCCACAACTTCCTGTTTTACAAGATTCAAGCCTCTGCACGGCCTTATAAAAACCTTAACCTCTTTCCCTCACTTCTTACGTCCATATCTGTTTCAAGATCCCCTTTTTTCTTAAGAAATTTATTCTGCAACTGCGCATCAATCCAAATAACGTCGGTACAAAGGCGGGCTACATTGTAATTACTCCTAGCGATTCCTGCTCCCTGTACCAACATAATCACTGTACCAACACAGTCATAATTGCATCTAATCTCAAATCCCTCAACATCAAACCTGTCTGCCATTTTGCTGTTTCCATATTTGCTTTTAAATATTGAACTTAATCTACCAACTATTTGGCTATGCTACTATATTGCTACCATATGCGAACTTGTGTACTAACAACTAATAATAACTTAAATTCCCTTGTAAAATATAAAAAAGGCATGTCGGGCTTGAGCTTACGCTCAAGTCAACTACTTGCATAAAACAGTGAACACAGTAATAAAAAGTAAGAAAAGGATTCGAAATTGAAGAACTTAATATTAATAAAAATATCATGGGTGGCAGTCCTAGTGGATATTGATGAATAATTTTGTTCTTCTTTTGCAGGGCAAACTCCAAATTGCCCAAAATCACAGATCAGAAACGAAAGTACTTAGTAATCCATTTGGGTTGATTTATAATCCACATCAGCAAAAATTCAACGAAAAGTGTAACACTATTTTCCATTGTTATAATAGAGGACAGGGAGGAAAGGCACGTCCATCCCTGTCAATGGCCAGAATCCGAGTACCGCAAAAGGGTCAGTCAACCAAAATGGCCGACGGCAGCGTGACTAGATGGTACGTCCGACTTCTCCCCAGTAATTGGAGGGAAGTCCCTTTTATTTCTTTATTTGCTTTATTTTAAATTTACTTATTTCATTTCACTTTTATTTTCTTTTTCAGATCAACCTTGGACCAGGAGAATTCCGGACGAGCCTTTCCTTTTTTAATGTAAGTGTTATAAATATATTAAATATAAAAATGTAAATATATATATATAAATAAACTATGTTAATTAAAAACATCATATGCAAACACAATCACAATGTTACTCTACAATCAGTATTAGCGAAAAACATTAGAAATATCAGATATCAAGGTCCCGAAACCAGCACCTATAATAAAAAACCTACTTGTCACCTCGTTCAATGTGATTTTGAAAAAGTTCAAATGCAAGCTACTTACCCCACGCACAATTTATATTATCGTATAGACGGCGATACTGGCAATGCCACAACAGTTATTTCTGTTTCGTTGCACTTTCATGTACCTACAAATGCAATTTCAGATATGAGTATCAGGTGGAAAAACACCAATAGATATGAGTAGAGCATGATATGTACCCATTAATGCCCCACGAGTTTCCCCATGAATTCTTTATCAGCCAGTATTCGCCTTCAAACTTGTCCACTCCGTAACCTACCAACTAGAAGAAGAAAACGAATAACCCGGTTGACACAATTTATTTTGCACTAAATTCCAAATCGGCATGCCCTCACAATTACCAAGACTGCATGGTCCAAATCCCTTAAGTAGTGATGTATGTAGCGAGGTTCCTTGTAAACACCTGAATGAACAGAACAAATTAACCTGATGCATGAAATGTTCTAAATTTAAGAATTAAATTACCATGTGTATAACGTTGAAATGTTTTATGATTGCTATCGACAACTACGGCGATGGGTCCAATTGTTGCGACGGCATGTTGCAATGCTTTTTCATTAGGTTTAATAAATTTATATCCAGATAACGTTGTCCCAATATCTTTTTTGTTGAATTTACATTTGCCTTTCTGTAAATAAAATATTTGAATAAGAGCCAGTCGATCAAGCTATTTCATGTCATAAAAACTAATTGCATACTTTTCCCTTGTATGGGTAGCTTTTCTCCGTGCTGATACCTTAAAAAAGAAAATAATATTAATAATGGCATCACACGCAAAGTGCATGTCACGCAGGAACTTGTCCTAACCTCCGTTTTTTATAACAATTTCAAATGCTTGATACGCACGTCCGCCTTTGTTGAAATGGTAGCCATGCCTGGCAGCGCAGTCGATAAGGCACTGCTCGCTTAAGGATTCGAGTTTACCAAACTTTTTATAGCGTTGGCCTTCAATAGCGCCAGTCTAATTATAGAAAGATTTGCAATTTTATAAGTTTGTTTAGTTTTAAGTTCATGCGGCGTTTGAAATTGGTACGTACGGCGCTAAATGCCCAGCACGTGTTGTACGAGCTCTGTGACTTGACCCGTGTCACATAGCCCTGGGCCACCCAATTTACACTGGCCGGCAACACAATGTTTGCCTTGCTCAGGTAGGTCCTGCAGGTTGAAAACCTTCGGCAAATATTCCAGGACATCTTTTTAGCAACCTGCAAATATAAAACTGTGTACTTTGGCAGTATAAAGTCGGAAAAAGTAAATACATTTGGGCAAAAAATCAACAGTTTCAAATTTCAAAATTCAAAAAAAAAAATTTTTCAAATCTGACAATTCCGAATTTAAAACTGAAAAATATAAACTGTGAGATAGAGACCTAAATTTAATATATCCCTTTCAATACCAAGCATAGAGATAACCCTTAAAACTCAGATTTTCTTGCTTTTCTAAAAATAGTCTAATGAGCTGTAAAAAAGGATGAAAGAAATACATTAATTATAAAATTTTTTTATTAAACGGTACTTAATGTACCGACAGGCGTTTAGTGCAATACAAAATTTTCAATTACATTGCTATATCATCCTCTTCATAATTTCATCACAAATTCGAGTTGTTTTATACATATTCATACATTATCTATATAGATATAATCTTAACTAATAAAAAATTAAGTAACACTAAAGTTTTCCTCAGAAAAGGTAAGCAAAAGTTGCAACAAAGGATACAAATTTGGTGTTTGAAGCACTTGTGGCTTAACCTGACAACTGTGTGGAAAATGACCATTGCCTTTTAGCTAAAAGTCCTTTAGCAAAAATGCCTTAACATGCATAAAATATAATAGCTACAAGCTGGCTTCAGTTTACAACCAATATTTTAGATTTCATAAATTTTTAAAGTTGTTGGACTCAAAAGTACCATCAGGCTTGAAAGGAAATACCCTTGAATATATACCTGTTTATTTCGGTTCTGCTTTTCCTGGGCATATTGATGAGGCACAGCAGAGAAAGGGTTTGTTTGTTTGGTTAATTTTTAACGTTAGCCTATTTCTGCAACACGAGGGCTAAACACCAATGCCAGGGGATGGGCCTTTAACACCTACCTGGGAATTTAGCCTACTGAAGCAAATCACCCATAGAAATTTTACTTTAACCCTAGCAAATGCTAGTACTTGCTGTTGTCCATATAGGACTAAGTTCGACCTGATTACCAAATGGGACATCGAACTTAAGCAGGATAGTAGCCTGTAGTAAACTATACCTTACTATGCTTGCCTAGGCTATAGAGAAAATTCTCCTGTATCAGCCTATGTTTTAACTGTCTGTTTGATTGAAATAAAAGACATAAGATCTGAAACAAAAAAAAATTGAAAATTCCCTTAACTTCATTTTCAGCGACGTTACTTTTTCATAGGTCTCACAGTATAAGTCCAATTCGAAAGCACTCTCAGAGGCCTGCTTCCCTCGTGTTATCTACCTTGTAAGGTATGAAAGTAGTTCGGCCTTAAGAATGCCGAACTCCGATATCAACGATCTTATCGTTTTAACAGTTCAATTCGTTTCTTCCCCTCACTTCTCAAGTAAAGGTGTACAGACAATAGGGACTCACGATAAGTAGTCACCTCATAATTGGTGCCCAACGTGGGGATCGTTTCGAAAAAAAACCCACAAACCGAAAATAAAACTATCTTGCTGTCAGGTGTAACAACTCCAAGAAATATCGTGTTTTAAAGTTGTTCCAAGCTAATTATCATCATAATTGACAACTAACAGCGGGGCTTTAAGTACATCACGACCCGAGACCAAAATCTTGTATACATAAGTGTTCAAAACAATTATTCACTCTCCTCATTACTAGAGCCCAACAGCGTGTCCATATCATGAACCGAGATTGCAAAAGAACAAATCGAACTAAATAGCTCATAACTAGCGCAGATTAGTTTAGTTTTAAAATTAAAACCTAAACAAAGTAGAAATAACGTAAATGCCACGAGACAAAGAAATTTCGTAAGTTAAAAATTTAACTCACATAATTGCGCCCAAAGCAAAAGCCAATTATCAAGCCGAACAAATGTTCGTAAAACTTCACTAAAATTATTACTTAGACAGTAAATACTGTCTTGATTTCTTCTTAGCAAATACTAAACTACACTAAGTAGTGTAAGCAATTCCTAGTGCCAAGTTAGCAAGGCGATTATGACGTTAGACCCCGAGCACAAAAGGAACACCTTGCGCTCTAACACGTTTGCCCAAATAAGAACTCCTGACCCCGAGTCCGAAAGAGCACACCTCGCGCTCGGACATACGTTTGAACCCAGGTGATTACTAATCACTAAACTATACTGCAAAGGCAGGAATAACGTCGAAGTACCAAAAATCTTCTACTTACATAGCCAAACTGGCCACTGTAGTGAATAAAAGTCAGACCACTCGGAACTCGAATAAAAAGACCGGTGTGATAAACACCGAACCAAATGGAGACGTAAACTCGTGTCTGAGTAAAAATTCGACTCACCTTGGTGCAACAATCAGCGATCTGACTGCACCAAGTGAGATTGATTAATCAGTCAGTTCCATGCAGACTCATACTGGAGATGACATTCTCTCTCCATTAGAAGTTGTGCAAATTTTGACCAGCGCAGGAATAAATATTCCTGGCAAAGTGTCTACATGCTGTGCCAACTGTCCTGAATTCCTCGACCTTATGCAACAAGTCGCTTAAGCGATGGAAAGCTCGAAAGGATTTGTTCGGACTTAGAGTCCGAGAAAAACTTAACCTATGCAGCACTGACGTCGAACGTAACTTCATCTACCAAATGGATAGACGAACTGAAGAAACATCAGAAGGAGTTAGAGCAAACTCTGGCTAATGAAGTGAGCCATAATGCTCACATCCTTCCAACCTCAGTATTACAATCTGGGGAAGTGTCCAAATGTGTCAATCATTACAGATTTTCCTGCAAAATAAATTGTAAACACCGCTCTAGTAAGTTCGGCCTTAATCAAGTCGATCTCTAGATGTACTCCAGCTACTACGGACTTAATCAGTCCGAACTCTGGTTGCTCAGTAACACTAGGATTAGCAAATGCATCCACAGTTAGCACTGATGATATTACCCTAAATAGGGCAAGCAGAAAGAAGATAGACAACAGTGAATATGATTTCACTGAGGCTAAAGTAACCTTAAAGGTCTTTTTAGCCATGGAGAAGTTCTCTGTAAAAGAAGACTTCTTCGATAGTTGGTGGGAACAAGTTCAGTTCATCATAGACGCCAACAAATTATCAGAAGAGCAAGGTTACGATACCCTCTTCTGGTTATTGATTGGCAAAGTTCGAAGCTTCGGGTTCAAAGAGAGATATACCTCAAGAACCTTTGCCGATGCAAAAATTGCTTTTTTCTCTAGGTATGGAACCTACAAGCAGGTAATTTTTCTAGCCTTACACCCGTCTATTACCAGACACAGATGTCAAACAGGTTAAAAACCATGTGCAGCTTAGAAAGCTGGCTTTGAAGCAAGAAAACATGCTTTTTTCTGTGCAACAATGGCGACAGCTAAAAACAGAATGCAGCTAAAACAAAAGCTGGCATACCAGTGCAACCTCTAACTGATGCTCAGATTAGATGGAGTTACTCTAAACTAAGTCAACTAAATCAATATCAAGGCTCGACTCAGGACCAAACAGGTTCCAATAACGGTCCAAGACATAATAGTTCGAACCGTTATCAAAGAGGAGGCCCAAGTAGAAATCCAGTCTGCCTAAACTACTGCGCCTCAGTCGAATACCAAGACTACGCAGAACACTGCTTTGATTAAGCAGAATAGGGTTCAGTACATAAAACTGGATGACCCTAGGCCAATAGAAGCCATGAATCGTAACCTCGACCCACAACCAGATTGTAAAGTTTGCAGCTACAAGGGTACAAATACCCTAAACTGTCTAAAAGGATGTGGAAATAAGTTTTTGAACAATAATCTAGTCATTTTGCCAGTTCAACAACAGCTGAGCACAGCAATTGCCACCACCTCGCTATCAGAAGACCTGTTGGTCTACGCAAACTGTAGCTTGGCAGGTGTGAATCATCAAGTGCTACTTAATCCATCAGCCAATGTCTCCCTTGGAGGAAAATAACTCCATGAACAACCGCAAAGTCAGGGTTAACTCATGACTCGTTGCAGGAGAAGTGTGCAACTAGCAGATCAGGTGAAGAACGAGTATGAAGCTTTACTTGCCACCGTCGAAGTTGTGCTGGAAGGTCGAACATACCTTTAGGAGATCTCCATCATTCCCTTGTATGATCAATTAATCAACATACTTGGGATGGATTTCCTTAGACAGGCTAAAATCTTGGTTGACTGTGGAGGAACACAGTGGCAATTCAAGAACCCTGTCATGCAAAACATAGTAGCAGAAGCTCCTACGAGTCTAGTTGATAAGATCGAACAGTTCTGTCCTAACTCCAGCTTAGAAGTTTCAAATTAAACTTTCCAGGTTAACCACATGCGTGTGCCCGAAACCTTTATAACTGTCACTTTTCGAAATGATGAAGCTCCACATCTCTCTGCAAAAGATCGAGATGAATTCAACCGACTACTGGAAGGACATCGAGGGATCTTCCAAAAAGCTGTGGAAGCAGCAGACACCTCTTCACAGAAGATCGATGTCGACCCTGATGCTCAACCAGCAACAGTAATGTTGTACAAGATGTCAACAATAAAGAAGATTCTTCAAAAGAAGGTCAATAACCTCACTAGGCAGCACCAGCATCGCTGGTCCCTAAGCCTGGAAATTTTAGAGAACAATGTATTGTCACGAAAATCTGTAGACTCAAAGAAGTCACCATACAAGACAAATGTCCGAGAACCGAGATCAATGATCTTATGGCAAAATTGCCATCTCGTACCTCAGGTTAATCTGAACCTGTGGTACTGAATGACTAAACTCTGGTCAAGCAGCAGCCTGTAACTGCAGAGGAATGTTGCAAAAGTCAACTCTCCAATGTCCAATACAATCTTGGAGACCTCAATCACTTAGCCGAATAGCTTACTTCTACCCTAGGACAATCAGATCCTGTGGTAGTGAATGACCATGTGATGGTTGACAAGCAGTCAATGACTGCAGTGGAACCTTGCAAAAGGCCACTCAAAGATGTTCAACACATCCATTTAGTAAACATGCCATCTCCTACCTCAGGACAATCAGATCCTGTGGTAGTGAACGACCCTATGTTGGTCTATGAGCAGTATATCACTGCTGAGGAACGTTGCACTGAAAAACTCTGCAATATTCAACATATTTTTGGAGACCTCAACCACTTAGCAAAATTGCTAACCTCTACCTCAGGACAATCAGATCCTGTGGTAGTGAATGACAACTTAATGGTCAAGCTGCATCCTATGCCTGCCAAGGAACCTTGCTAAAGGTTACTCCACGATGTTCAACACATCCATTTGTCAAAATTGCCATCTCCACCTCAGACCAATCAGGTCCTGTGGTAGTGAATAACAATGTTATGGTCAATGAGCAGTTCACAACAGCGGAGTAGCTTTGAAAAAAGACACTTCACAATGTTTCAAAACATTTCTGGGAACCTCCACAACGTGGCAAAATTGCCATCCCGTTCTTTAGGGCAATCAGACCCTGTCGAACTGATTCACCAATATTTGGTTGATGAAAGCCCATTACGGGTAAAGAGTTTCGCGAAATGCAACTCTTAGATCAACAGTGTAATCACATCATTCGAGCAATAGAAGCTGAGAATGACACAAGTGACACTCAAGGTCGAACCTTTACCAATAGGGGATACTACTTGGTATATGGAGTCCTTCATAGGATCATTGATCCCTCACTAGATGAGGATCCCAAACTAATGGTTCCAGATGCCTTACAGCAAAGAGTCCTAAAATGGAACCATGATGCACCTGAAGCAGGGCATCCTGGCATAAACGCAACCATAAGTAGGATATCCAAATGGTACTACTGGCCTGGACTCAGGCAACAAGCACAAAGATATGTTCTTCAGTGCACAGTGTCAAAGGTTTAAGTCAAAGAACACTGCAGACAAAACTCCAGTTTCTTCACCTCCTATACCTCCAAGATTTGATACCCTAGCGATCGATCTTATGAGTCTTTACCCAGTCACAAAGCTGGAAGTAAATATATCTGCTCAGCCTGTGACAACTGGATGGGTCGAACTTTTTCCCATCTGTGATTCAAAGGCCAAGACAATATCTAGAACTTTGATCAAAGAAATTGTCTTTGATTTAGGACTCCAAAATTTGTCTAATGCGACCATGGTTCCTAGTTTGTGTAAGTAACCTTGAAACAAACTGCAAAGTCTATGGGATTCAGATTGCAAAACATTGAACAGAATCACCCACGAGCCAACCCTGTGAAGAGAGAACACAGAGACGTAAAAGTCAAACTCTATACCAGTGGAAAACTCCCATGACACATGGGATGAGCTTCTCGCAACTGTGAGATGGGCTATAAACTCTACCGCCAGCTTAGTGACTGGAGAAAGTGCCTTCTTCCAAACCTTTGGTCGAACATCCAGGTCACCTCATGACAATGTCCTGCCGTTCAATGACGTCTGTTATGACCCCTTATTCTGCAAGCATAAATTCTCAGAATTTCTGGAAATACTTTCCAGCAAACTCCTAGCGTGTTGAGACAAGCTCGAACAAGCACAGGATGACCAGAGACTAAAGCATAATCTTCGTGCTATCACCCCCAATTACTAAATCGGTGATGAAGTGTGGCCAAACTCCAGAGCACAGAGCTTTGCCCACAAAGGGTTTACTTCAAAGTTAACCCCCAAAAGAGATGAAATTTACACGATCCACAGAATCATCTTTTTCACTACCTACGAGGTATGGGATACGTTAAGATTCAAGACACTTGGAACCTTTAACCCCAAAGACTTGACCAAAGCCAAAGGTGAGGACAAAACTGCTCCCATACTTCGAACTAAGTCTTAAGGAAGGCCGAACAAATGTTCTAACCCATCCTCCATGCCAAATGCATGTCAAGTACTAAGTACTAATACCACCCAAAAAGGTGTGATAAAACCTGAAAGTTCTAACAAATGTTCAAACTTATCCAAATTGCAAAACGTACAAAACTACCTAGTACTAACTCTACCCAGAAATTTAGAGTTATGACTAAGAAAAGAAGTTCAAAGAAATCTTCGACCTTATCATCTAAGTCGAATGGCGCTATCACAGTCTACAATACAGACTATTAAGCAACACAAGGAAGATCGAACAAATGTTCGAACTTACCTTCCACGCAACCTGCATGTTTAGTAGCAAGTACTGATGCCACCCAAAATTAAAAGGGTGTTAAAAAACACGGTAGACCCGTCAAAGTTAGCTCCAAGATACCTAAAAAGGATCTTGTGTATCAAAGTATCAGCGTAAATACGCGTATATGATCAGGTCAATTATCGGAACCACCTGACAAAGTCAATAACATTGTAATACATGATGTGTCCCATGAAATGGGAGTATTAATTGACGAATATGGTCCTGACTTAATCACCACAGTATGGCTATTTACTGAGGCTTACGTCAACTAATAAGACATCGTAGATCCTGACGAAAAGGACTATGTTCAGAGATGTCTAAAAATCTCTCATTTCAGAGACATTTAGAAATTTAATGTAGAAAGTCCTAATCAGGGAAACGAAGAGCCAAAGTAGTACGTTTACGCATTAAAATAATCACATCGACGTATGTGCATTCTAGGCTGGGAGACCGTGACTACGACGCATGGAAGATACTCAAAAAGTTTCCACGACCAGTGAAGGGACAAGAGTGTTGCCAGTATTGCTGTAACAATAAGAAGTACGACACCTGCATCACTCACTGAGATGGTGCCTATTAAATCCGGCCAACAAGACATCTCAAGACCCCTCTTGGAGAACTGACCTGCCTAGTCGCCGACTATACTATGGACAATCTAAATGCGATGCTCGAACGAGTGGAGGCGCCTGACTACTACATGTAGTCCTCACAAGATTATGTTTGAACATGCAGTATTTGTAAATTTCTCCAAGTGTAAAACTTATTATATGTAAGTAGTTATTCATTGATTTTATGTAAACAGTTTTATCATGGTCAGGTCTTGATTTAGAGTTGGATTTGTGTGTAGTAACCTGAAATTTTGTTAGACAAATGTTATAGTAGGCCCGCTTAAAATTGTGTAATGTCCCTCGAACTAAAATAAGTTCTTAAGAAGCATTAGGACGGGTATGAAGCGAATCACCCTTAAAAACCCTAAATTAACCCTAGCAAATGCTAGGACTTGCTGTTGTCCGTATAGGACTTACTATTGTCCGTTAGGACAAAGTTCGGCCTTATTCCCAAATTGGACATCGAATTGAAGCAGGATATTGCAAATGCAAATATCCTCTAAAATAATCCTAAAAACAAAAGGATTTCTAAAAGGATTAACCAAATTACAATGGCCAATTAGGAAATGCTGATTGGATCAGCAAGCAAGCCCATATGGAAAAAATATATATGGAAAATATATTTTCAAAATATATTATTTATATATGGACAATATACTGAAATTGG
>JAQGBW010002429.1:0-19943 GCA_034698625.1 Julus scanicus
AAACGGTCATGCCCGAGTTTTCAAAACGATTTGCACTGGAAATGGAGTGCATAGATTTCGGGAATATAAAACTTTCTTCTTGCATTTACAAAAAAAAAAACCTGCTCCTTTTTAAATAAATTTCAGAATTAAAGGTGAGATTCCAAAAATCGCCATGTACAAGTGAATTTTTGTCAAAAAATTTGATTTTGGCATATAGGCTGTAGTAGTACATGTAACAACGAGCAAACATGCTTTAGAACAGTGTTGAGCAGTTGATTGAGTACATTGAAGGAATTTGAGTAACGAGTAAAAGAGTACTGAATACAAAGAGTAATTGAAAACAAAATATACAAAAGTATTTGAATACGTACAATGAGTACATGAATGAGTACAATGCGCTCGATTGCTAATTTTTTGGCGATTTTTTGAGTATTAACATAATCTGAAATTATGAGAATTAACGTAATCTGACGTTTTGAGTACCAATGTAATCGAGTATGAATATAAATACTTTTGAATACATTTGAGTAAGGAGAATGAGTAACTTGAAATGAGAATCAACCTGAAAGCCAATCTAATATGATGTATCCTATTTTTTACATTTCCACTTATGATCCTTTTGTTATCAGATAGTTTTTTTTAATATTTAATTATTAAGATTCTTTATCAGTACTCATATTAATGAGGGAAAATTAAATTACTCAAGTCTGATTATGGTACAACTCATACCATGGAGTATGATTCCACAGGTACTCGTAATCAGTTCTTCTGCACATGAGTACATATTTGCCCAAGTTTGATTACTCATTTCGTGTGACTACTGATTACTTGTACTCTACTTATACTTAAGAGTAGGATTCGTAATCAATAATCGGTACTCCTACTCATGAGTACAATTTGCTAAGTCTGCTTTAGAAGCAAAGCTCTCCCGCGCAAACACTCTTGATTCAAACCCAGTGCAGAGATACGGCGAAGTTGGCCGAAACGTCGCTAGGTGGCGCTACCGCCAAAGCCCGGGCGCTGGTATCGATGCAGGACCCAGGCCGTGGGGGAGGAGGTGACGCTCGCACGTGCCGATCGTTACCAGAGCCATTTGTCAGGACGGGGTGGCTGCATTGCACTGTCCACACTGACTCACCCTCACCGTTTTGCCGCGTGAGGTCGCCCGCGTTCCTGCCCCAAGATGCCCTTACGGCAGTCGGCAACTTGCGTGGTTGCGTCATTGCCTACCATTGGTCCCGACCCGCCGAGGGCCACGCCCACCACCAGCATCCGCATCTCCACGCCGAGAGTTTTGTCCCCGACTTCTCATCGCATCCGTCGCCCGGGACGCACGGCAGTCGCGACATTGACGCACGCCGCTCAAACACGTGACTCCAGTCCGAACTCTAGTGAACTTTCAACCGAACTTTTCAATCCGTAATAAAACCCCGCGGGACACTAGATAGACTAGGTGCCGGGACAACGCTGGACATAGTCGGCAGAAGTAAAAACGATTTCTGCGGGATAGGTTCCAGGATTTTCTGTGATGTTTTCTTCGTGATTTATCCGGAATCAAAGTGATGCTGAGAGATCACTCCATTGACATCTCCAGAATCTTTCCAGGGATTTGGGTGAGGAGTAGCTTTACGTGGGATTTCCATAAATTTCAACTCCTGTGACCTGTGGTAGGGATCCAAATTTTCCTAAAACTGTTGTCTGTGACATTTCCAGAATTTAAAAAAAGATTTATCGGATTTTTCTGCTTACCATTCCTGCAAAACGTTCTGAAGGCCCCAGCTTTAGGTTTCTGTATATCTACAGAAGTCACATTTCTACAGGAGCCTTCTCCGGTCTGGTGTTACTGCAGTAACATTTTTAAGCCCATGGAAACATCAGTACCAAGGGGCTGCAGGTTTCTAACAACTCACCAACCATTTGTTGCGTCGAACGCTTTTATGGCAGGATATGCGACAACAACGGCGCTCATGTGTAGAGCAGTCACCCAGCCCTGAATTTTGTTAGCAAAATAGCGAAAAAAAACAGGCAAGAATTGCTTAGTTTGCGAACCCGCAGTGAGCAAATAACAACTTTGAGCTATATCCGCAGCGTTGAACCTTGCCCCAAAATCAGGGTTTTCACCCATCAAAACCTTTTAGGCAAGATTGTCAAGATATCGTCATTGACACGGATTTGTGTAATTCAGAAGTTTGGCAGATAAGGTCTCCACCAGTCATTGATTTCTTTGTCATGGCACTCCTTCAGAAGCTACTTGCAGAACATAACAACAATTTTGAATGACCAAGAAAATAACATCCAAGGTTTCTGAAGATTCTAAGATGTCAAGATTCCAGTGACCGAAGATTCCAACTTGCAAAGTGACCAAGGAAGATTACAAGCTACCAAATGATCAAAGATTCCTAGCATAAGTTAAGACTAAGGATTACGAGATTTCATCGTGGCAAAGGATTCCAATTCACAAGGGAAAATACCGCATGACATCCAGACTTACATGATTCAAAATGGTTAGGGATTTTGAAACACGGTGGTTAACAGTTCTTAGACAGTAAGTGGTCCCAACCGACATCAAATGATCCTAGTTGCCTCGGGTGTCGTCAGTTTTACAGAACAAGCAAGTGAACAAAGGTTACGGAACACCAACAACATTCTTCCCTGCTTCCGGTGAACCTCGATCCGCGCTGATTCGGATCGGGAGCCGGTGAGGAGTACGTGTGTGCGCGTCTTGAAGCCAGCCCTGGCCGCTTATCCCAAAAGCCTGGGTTATCTGGGTTGCGGCGGTTGTGACTGCGACGCCGGTGGGATGCAGCCGGCGACGGCCGGCGACATCGGGAGCGCCTTCAGGGTGGTCACCCCTAAGCAACTGAGGGACTCTGCTAATCGTAAGTCAAATTAATATGCTACCTGCATTTACTTACATATGGAAGCCGTACACTGTATACGAGCAATATAATTTTGTGTGGTGACACCTGTCCACTCTTATTTGTTACAATTTTACGAAATGGTTCCATGATAACTGGGGGAAAAATCGATACCAACAACGGTTACAATTTCCAAAAATTCTTGTGTTTGCAAATAGCCCCAAATATTTAAACAATGCATGCAATTTTCTCTTATTTAATCAGGCGATTACTGATTGATTAAAGTAAATTATACAAATATCAGATTTTACTACAGGACGGAGTTTGTTAAAACATTGTTAAATCATTATTAGCATTTTTTATAATATTTAATTTTTTTATTAAAACAGGCTGATATTTTTCATTTGGAATCAAGCACTAAATGTTGCAGTTGTTATGAAAATATTTTAAATAGTTATGGTTTTGTCATTTTTCGTTGCTTATGTATTAGATTTCCATTTTCTGAATGGAACTGAATGTTTGTTGTTATAGTATAATATCGTCAACACGTCAAATTGACATTAGTTTCTACATTTATTTGTGTACATAAATTAGACATGTTAATAGAATTAAAATTATGCAATTTCCACCAAAACATCTAGCAGTTGGTGGTATAGAAGAAGTGAACAGAATTTTTATAATTAATTGCACAGTGTACATCAGCAGTTCTCACTTTTTTGGGTCTCAGGACCACATTTTCGAAGATTCAAATTTAAAGTTACTGACGATTTCCAAGACCTTAATTTGTTTACTTTGCTATTTTTCATTAAAACACATTAGATGTGAATATAACAAACTTCATTTAAATTTTCTTATCAGGGAACATGGTTTTAACCTTGCAAGTTCCCAAAAAATGGTCTCCGAAACATCATGGTTTTTTTCATTTTAGAAGAGCATGTGTATACGTGTTTGGAACATGACACTTTTTCAGCATGTTCAATTTTCGTATAAGAGTATTATAGCGCGCCACGTGTTGTGCCACAAATTGCGGGAATGATTGCTTATGCAACATTAATTCGGGTTAGGAGTGAAATATGACATTCTGGGGTAATTAGCCGAAGTGGATGCCGAGGAATTATTTAGCATCCTGTGAAATTTTCATGTGAAACTTCCCATTTGGTGACAGTGAAGGTTGGACACCTAGTGGCTAGAGACCTATATATGTAGTGGTTTTCTATGGATGAAATAGTAGCTATAAACATCACTCAATTAAAATTATGAAATTGCAGGGAATTTCTATGAAATGTTAGTATATGGCAAATGAAGTTTTTCACCGTTTAGCATTTTTCATCGTTATACCAGATTCTACAAGAGTGGAAAATGCTTCGCAATTATTATTTTTGATACGATTGCAGATAACGTAAAATAATCTTATGAATTTTTTTGGATCTCAAAGATCTTCAAGAATTTTGGCATCCGATAGATTTTTTTTGTAAGAAGGGAAAATTCGTATATTTGTATGTTTTCTTTTTTTTTTAATCTAATTGACCAGAGCCGATAGACTTAATTAGTTCCCCATATATCCTGTAACTGCGCGACTGAATTGTCATTTAGGAATGGGTTACATGAAGTGTATATATGTATATAAATGGTTGTACTGTCAAGATAAACTTTTGACAAGTAAATTCCGGTATTTGAAATTTTATTTAGGTTGTTTTATGCCAATTCAGTGTTGGTGTTATTTATGCATATTATTATGAGATTCTTTAAACGTTATTGAAATTGAAATTTCTATAAAAGTGGAAATTTCTTTAACACAAGAATTTTTTGGAATTGTAGAAAGCTAGCTGTATATGCATGCATGCATGTTAAAAAATGTGAACATATTTTAAACGAAATTTATGAGATCATTTTACATATCTATAGCATCCATTTTAAAGTTTTCAAAAGATATGAATTAACTGCATTGATACTATATTTTGTAAATTTTGAAACAATTTACAAAAAAATTCCACAGTTTTAAATCATTCAAGAGAAATTGTGAACTAACAAAAATGCGCATGTCCATAAACATGCATTTCGAGTAAAATTAGGTAAAATTTTTCTTAGACCAATTATAAGTATAGCGAAATTCTTATAATTGTTCTCAGAAAAAAATTATTAAATTTTACTCAAAATGCTTATGAACATGTTCAATTCACAAGTTTTTATTTCTATTTTTTATACACAGAAACAAAAGCAATTTTTAATGCAGTTTTGAATATATTCTCACAGTGTAAAAAATAGCTTATTTTGCCTGGTTTTAGCATATATCATGCAGTTAATTAGTGTATAAAAAAGATAGTTTAAAATTAAATTATCATGTTGGTTTATAATCGAATATGTGCATGCATGTATTCTAATCTCGTCACCGTATATTTATATATAAAAAACATTTGAAACTCAACAAACGGTTAAGCCTATTGCGCAGGTCCTACGCATTTGATATTGGATTTTAAATCGATAAAAGCATCGGACTCCTCCATGTGCTGGCATAGGCCTATTTGTATAGGCCTTTATGCAATGTATATAAAAGGCGTTGAGAGAGGCTTATAATATCCACCTGTAATATACTATCGAAAACATATGTTGAATCAATACTTATTATTAGTTTTTTTAAATATGCTCATCGTTGCTAAATTTGCTATGGGAACCATGCACATGCAACGACTGTTGTGCACGTATTAATTTCCACTTGTAAAATGCCAGATTCCTGCGTAAGTCCAATGTGGTTAATTTAATAAGGACGCACGTTGGTGAATATCTAATCCGATTTATTATTGTGCGTCGAGACTTTAGTATTTGCCCGCGGGCCTTCCTTTATCAAATCTCAGTTTGGCTCTTATTTCATTAAATGATGGCAAAACTGTTTTCTGAAATTTCGCTTATGATTAGGTGACGTCTGCAGCGAATATTGTGTTGCACAAAACTCTGATTAAATTTAAATAGCCGGTCGCGGTGTTTATTTGCGTTGATGGACTCATGATGAAAGCTCGAGTCAATCATTTTGCATTTCATAACGTTATAACATAGTTTTGTAAGAATATATAAGATAACATTTGTAAATATATGGTATATATATTTCTCGATATTAACATGTATTTTCAAGAAATATTTGCATGTTATCATGGCACTGCGTCTATTTTAAAATACAGTATATACATGTTTGTCTTGGTTGGGACCGGAGTTTTGTTGGTTAGTTATGGGTGAGAGCTGCGTGGTTAATCCGGAGTTCATAAAAATAACATTAATAATATATATAGATTTATCATTTATGAGGTCTATTAGTAATTATCATATTTACAAAATTAATACAGTAGGTTTTTTTTCAAAAATAATTTCTATGAAATATTCATGTCTCAAATGCCATCGCCGATTCTTGTTGCATGCTCATCACCAAAATCTTTAGCAATTTTTGTTGTATGACTTCATATAGGTGTATATTGCAGTACGACTTCATCGAAATGAATTAATTCTAGAGGAAATTTGATTTTTTTGTATCATTATCTGAACATTTTCTCTTAACATGCATCAGATTTCCATTTTCTGACTCGTGGATATCACTTAAAACTTAATTTATTTATATATCTATACAGTTTATCATTTCATGAAATTTGCATTTCTACGCATGATGATCAGTTTACAATTGAACGAGGCATATAATTTCTCATGATTTTCACCTGTTGCAAATTTCAAATTTTGTGAGCCTGTTTGCAATATGATTCTGAAATATTTATTACTGCATATATATGATATATAACATCACATTCCATTGCATTGGTTTCGTATACAGTCATGCTATACACAAATGTATAACTTTATTTCTGAAATCTGTTAAGCAAATTATCAAAAGATGGTAACAACCTATCATGAATGAATGAATTTTCTGTGTTATGTTACACATGCCTCTGCCACGTGATAAACTATGTCGTGACCATATTACAAACCTCTGTGCAACCTGTTCCTGAACCAAGCTTGGACCGGTATCACCCAATTTGTGCTAAACCAGCTTATAACATTTGGCTTTGCAACCGGTCATGTATACATTTTACATGACGTGCGTTGTTTTACAATACCAATTAAGATAATCCTTCAACCCTCGCCGTTTTATTTCTATAATAAACTCATTTTAATTTTCTCGACTCCATCGAAATTAAACACCTTCTTCGCCCCATTGCCAAGGAGGGTTTTTTTTCTCCCCCCGAACAACGGCGCACCTTGACGCAGACGTGTGCAGCCCATGGTTAATGCGCTTTTTTACCGCTATTAAAAAGCCTTAATTAAAAATCTTACTTTACGTAAAGTGTGATCTACGCCTGAGCGAACCTTTTTTGCTCCAATAATCGGCGGCGCTTTTTATCGTTCAGAAATAACGTCAATCAGAGTTTGCATGCACTGTATTTTCTACATTACGCTAGAGGCGTTCGTAAAACCGTATTTACCTTGATTAAATATATATTCGGCGCAGATAATCATTTGATTTCTTTGTAAATGATTTTTTTTATATTTCTTGGCTAGGATGTACGCCGATACAGTGAGAGCGTCGAATGGTTTATTGGGGAATTGTGATGTTGTTAATATGTACACGTATACAGTGGAACCTCGACTATCCGAGTTAATGTGGAAGTTGCCCCATTTCTTATCCATAATTTGTATGTCATTTTATCAGTTTTAAACGTCTAATTGTACAAAATGCAATGAAAAATGCCCATTTGCTTAAAATATTCAGCTTATACTATATGGACACCAGAATAATCAGGCCATCAATTGTGCAGAGGGCAAAGTAACCATACCAATTACAATCTCGTCTTTGCAGATATTATAACAAAAAAGACGAATTCCAGAGGGCGGTTATATATATATTCTTTTAGCCAAGACTGTATATATGTTACAGTCAATGTGACTGGAAATACCAATCATTGTACAGGTATTGTACAAAATGACTGGTCACATAATGACACACGATTACTAATAACCTAACCTAACCTAACCAGGCAATATAAGTCAAATAAATAATCAAGCTAAATTTTCAGTCATTTTGTAAAAAAAACTGCAAATACCAGTCATTTTACAACATACCTGACCTAATCAGTCGTTCTGTAAAATGACTGATTAGGTCAGTTATTTTGTAAAATGACTAGTTTGACACATTGACTGTAACATATACAACCTGTATATCCAATATACGCGGCTCAGATAATCTGGGTTCTAGTGTTTATACAAAAGTTTGCACTGTACAGTGTTCTAGACCTCATGCAAGGACCCTCAAATTCACTTGCATTTTTTTAAATATGCTTAAAATCAACAAAACATTACTGTATAGTTTTAAGCAATGCAATATGTTTTAAACATATTTAAGTTTTATATAATTATATTGCTGCAGTATGTTTAAATTGTAATATATAGATTTTATGTCAATGATTGCAGATTTCAATTATTAAATACAGTAAAGCCTATCCTCTTAGAGAGGATATTCATTTACACAGTATGCGTTTAGAGAGGTTATTCATTTACACAGTATGCGTTTAGAGAGGTTATTCATTTACATAAGATTCTTTTAGACAGGTCTATATATATGTTCTATATGGTTCAACAATTCTTCCAACCTAACATCATAATCTCATAACTACTGACATGGTCCATCAATATTTAGTTGGAGAGAGTGCATGGGATGATATAACGTCATTTGGTCTTGAGATTCAAGATAGATTTTTGTATGACTGAATGAAGAAATGATGATTGCGATGAGAACCCACACAGGTGGAATCCCCACGACCCAGGGTATAAATTCAAAATCGAAACTGTTTTCTGGTGATTTTCTACTCTCAAACTACATTTGATGTGAAAGTTATACATGAATACTGGATGTTGCAGGATCGAATCCCAAGAATCTCAACATCAGCAGGTTGGCATGTTTGCATTGAAAAAATTTGAGACGATCTGCGAGGATGCTGATAAAGAACAAATACACATTCAAGTAATTAGATCAGCAATTTTGTTATTATTGTAATTCTTCCTCCTCGGGCATTAAAATTGGCTAATGAATTTACATTATACAGAAATGCCTACACATCATTTTCAAATGTGTACATCAATTTAAATTCAATATATATAGCGTCAACCTCGCCTCACTTTTTTAGCACGGGTATTCAATGTGCGTGTATGCGATTTTGAAGCGAGAAGTGAAGCCTGTAACACAACTAATATGTAAGGTATGTGTGTACCCAGGTATAGTGCAGGGTAATTTTATTAAATGCTATCATGGGAAAAAGGTGAGCAAATTCAATTCAGTTCGTCTAATTTTAAGCTTGGGATAGTTTTTCTTTTCTTTTTTTCTGTTATCCAGATCGGATCTGTGCTAGTTCCCGTTTCGGCATTCCAGCATGCTCGCCGAAAACAAACGTCATAAATTTATAAAACTTTTATTAGGCTTAATTCCCAGGAGATGGCAAATCTCTTACAAATAATGACAAGGATTTACGGGCGGCGCTTAAGATCCGACTGTAATCTGGGCTCGTAGGCCTAATATTTCGGAGATTACGTGTGCTCACTTGTCAGATTTAAAGTACACCAAACACGGAGTAATCATCAGGTTTACTCGGCTCGTTAATATTTAATGGGAACTAACGCCGTTTATCCGAGGGAAAAAGGAAAATGCAATCATCGAGATTCTCTTTTGCCATGCACACAAACTATAATAGAGAATTTCAAGCAGACTGCGGCTTGGGCCTCCACTATACTGATGATGAATTTAGCACTCATCTGCTTTTTTAATCCACCATTTTTATTAACTGCGTGCCACCTGGCGGCCATTTGTCGAAACTGTGACTTTTTGGTTACATGAAAGGCTCTTGGCTACAATGCATTAATTGACATTGTTTTATCATAAACTACTAGTAAAGAGAAGCATTGCCATTGGTTGTAATTTAATTTAAATGTTAATTTAAGTTAATACATATATAATGGTATAATAGCGTCATCTTTTTTTCATTTGTTAAAGATATTCTATGGTAATCATCTATGCTTTATTCCATGTGTGTACATACATACGTACCATGGATACAGTAAAACCTGTTTAAATGCATACTTTTGGGACCGGGGAAAAATATTCATTTAGACACGTTCATTTATACACGAACAAATCGGGACAGGCACATTTTATGCATTTACTAGATGGGGTATTCATTTACACATAATGCATTATATATTCTTTTCATAAATGGGTTCTAGCGATACTGAGATCACTATCTGTAGTATATGACAAATCTATAGTAGAATTGTTATTCCTTTATCGAGGTTATAAACGCAAACAATGCTTCCTGTTTATGTTTTAAACTTTGTATATCAGATTTTTTTTTGTTAGGTTTACATATGGTGAACCACTAAATTGGGACAAATCTCGCCCTATAGCTAAGTGTGCTTAAGGTGCGGTTAACTGCCACAAATTATTGCTCTGAAAGGTAAACTTAACGTTTACAACGTACTTGACAATGTAGTTGCTTAAGCCTGTTGTGGCAAGCAAATGCGGAAATTGGGTAATAGCGTGATTTTATTTTTTATTTATTTATTGCTTAAAAATCTGAGAAGGCTAACGTTGGCAGTTTTGCTTGGTTTTTTAAGTTTAAAGTCCATGATGCTCCTGCATGCATGCTTTGGCTCATAAATAAAAATAATTATCAAATATAATTCAAGGTGAAAAACATTTGGCAGTCTAATTGGAAGATTCCTAACATAAGTGGAACAAGGTGAAGATATGCAAATTATTTTTTCAAAATATTCGCATGACATCACAAACACATTGCGCATATTCGAAAAATACTAATTCCAATTTTAGCTTATTCAAGTTCAGTGCCACTTAGCTGCGTGTAAGCTATTATAGTGTTCCTTTTTTTTACATAAAAAGCTGCTATGTTTGACACTGAAGATACTGAAAATGAAGATTCTGAAAATGTGAAGATCAATTAGGGAATTGTATTAACTTTTCAAAACCAATTACTGATTCAAAAGTATATTTCTGTAAGTATTGATACACTTTTTAAACAATTGAACCAATTAGAAAATTTTGCAAATGAACTGAGAAAATGTATGAGAGATAATCTCTCAAATAAATTGTGTGGTATTGTGCGAAATTGTTTGTGACCAATATAAATGGATGCCTGATGGCATACTTCCGCCATCAAGAGTCATGTAGCGTGACATTTTATGTGACGAATAAGTCATGCGTGGCTTATACGTCGTTCTTACTTATGAAACGCCATCCCTGAGGACATAACGCATTTTCTCCTTTGCCCATTGTGTGTTAGACACGTAAATCCTCCATGTCGTAGCGTATTGAGTGTAAATCCCCCCTCGTGATCATTGATTAGTTATGCGGTTATTGATTCTTGGGCCCCATTATTGTATAAGACTCCTTTTGGGGGAGATAAGTCAATGAAACGTGCATAGCAAGAGCTTCCTTTGGCGGATAAATACCTTATTGGGTTTACATATGTACCATTTATCTGCTCTCGTCATCCCCCCATACATCGTGTTGATTGAATAATCAAACATGGTTCTTTGCTGTTTAAAAAAAGGGGAAAGTAAGTGGCGGGAGATAAACATTGAACTCGGAATTGAAATGGACCGTTGTTTCTATTGATTGTGGCTGAAAATAATTAGCCGAACAAATATTTGATCTCTGATTAAAAATAATTTATTGGCTTATAAATAGCGCCAGGTGGTCAGTAAATGCCATTGCTGTTCAGGAATGTTATGGTATATCCAAAATTAATCTTAGAATATTGGCAGAATAAGATATTGATGACGTGTTCAAGGGGTGGTTCTTCAACCTAAATTTCCAAAAAGAATATGAATTTAATGTAAGTAAAAATAGATGATACATATTCATTACATTAGGTAATAATTTAATGAGGAATGCTGTATTTCGTCAATTCAATGGCGTACTCGAATATAAGATGCACATTAATTTAAGATTTACCGATAGTAAAAGACTGGTTCTAAGAAAATATAAATTTCTTAGAATATCTGTCAGAATTTTAAACATATTTGTTATTATACCCCGTGAGAAATAAGTGAGGTTTGAGACTTTAATCTTATAATTAACAACAGAATAGTGTAATAATACAATTTGTCTAATGGAAACAATGTTTGTTAAAGTAAATTTCTTAAACAGAATCTGCAAAATGACAGCAACGTCAGCATGACGACACCACGTGGGTGTTTTTATTTCCTATAATGTTGGAAATCATGTATATATATATATATATATATATACATAACTGCTTTCTTCTAATATTACTGTTATATTTATTTCCTTTCTGTATTATTTCCACACATAAAGCCATAACATGTTAAAAAAAAATTCTATGACAAAGAACGCATTATTTGTATTTGCATTAATTGTAATGGGAAAATTGTTTCGGATTACGAACTTCTCGGTTTACGAACAGGGTGAAGGTTCGTTACCCGAGGGTTCACTGTATCGTTGTAGTTAATATGACATTGTCCCATGGATGTTGAAAATATCGTGAAATATCATTGGGTGGGTTAATTGAAAACTTGTTGCACTTTTGGCAAACGTTTTGAAATAATTTCGTTTTTTCCAAACTTTTTCAGCTTCCGGTGGACCACCGACAAGTGCTTCTTCCCTCCCGCCTCCTTCTCTGCCTCTACTGACCGGGAATCCGCTTGGCCTTTCTTACTGCAGCAGTTTGTGGTGTCATCCGTTGTTCAAGAATCCAGCGGAACCAACTTGCTCACTACCCCTCTGGCCATTGGTGCCCAGGTATTCGCCATTCCTGGGCTGTTTCGATGGACGTTTCTACCCCACCACCTCGGCGTCATCGTCTTCTGGGGGTAAGTCATCCAAAACTTTTTTTTAATCTTTAACACAGAATCCCGAAAGTTGGCATCTTCTCAATGTGTAATCCGAGATTCCATCTTGGTAATTTAATTACCTGATGTAATGTTTGGGAAACATGTCCCATTTGATTAGTTTGAGAAAAAATAGGCACCTTCACTCATTGATGGTAGATTTATACCAGTTGGGCAATTTGGTTAGTCAAAAAACAATTTGATAAATAACCCACATTTTCAGTTGATTAGGGTGACCACAAGTTAGTCTCAAGTAGTAGACGACATCAGGTATGAACAGACTGCCATTTTGGATATCATCTTGGTCTGTTTTTAGAATATGGGGTGAATGTCTTCAGCATATTATTGCAGTTTGACTCGTTTTGGATGAATAATTGATTATGACAAAGGATCGTTTGATAAGTTTGATGAAACGATGTTTTATTTTGAGAACATTCGGTTTGATGAAAAAGATATGAGCACCTGACCACATTAGTTTCACAACAAATCATCTATTCCATCAATAATCTAATCGGTTAAACGTGAAAGATGATCATTCATGTTATCACATTAGATTGTCAGCTAACTGAATAAGATGACCATCAATAAAAACAATCTAGTAAACATGAAAGATGATCATCCATTCCATCAAATTAAATTATCAACTGACTCTAAAAGATGATCATCTATTATGTCAATATAAGATTATTAACTAAAAGGCTGGTTATCCGTTTCTACACATTGCCTGATCAACAACCTCCAAAATATAATAATGTATTTTATCAGTTTTACATTTTCGAGAAATTGACTTTGTATTGTTTTTACATAACAAAACAGTGAACAAGTGAGTTCATGAAACTTCATTGTATTTGGTGTCCAAAAATGTCATGGACTTTACATTGAATTCAGACTAAAATGGAAATTGTTTTCCATACTTCCATTCTGCAATTCTGCAATTCCTGCGTTGGGGTAGGCGTGGGAGTTGGGGGTCAAAACTTTTCATTTCTCTCACTTCCACAATTTGCTTATTTTGCTAACTGGTCCCCAGTACTGAAGTTGTGAACCCCAAATCCGTTTGTAACGCAAATCCGCTGTGGAATTGGCACCCCGCGCTTGCCGATGCATGCAAAACGACTTAGAAGATTTTCTTGGATTTTCTGCAAGACAGATTCTCTCGCGTCGACGTTCGTCAGTGATTTATGCAACGGATTTGGGCGCGTAAAACAAGTTATTGATTCCGTAGTTGGCCTGTGAACAAAACAGATTTGCAACACGTAGGGCCGGAGCGGAACTTAGAGCAGAATCTCGGTGACCTAGTGTACCTGCATGATAAACTTATAGAAATCTAACTGATGAATGCTGAGGAAATACATAGGTTACACATGTATTCATGTAAAACATATAATAGAATGATTTCATTGGATTCAGTTCTGAATACCTGTTTGTTCATGGCAAAGTACAAAAAAATACAGTACAACCTTGATTATCCTATAGTTAATATGTATAACACGTATTAAGTATAGTTTCCCAAAATTTCCTTAATTTGTATGCGATTTCATGAATTTAAAACTTTTGATGTTGCTTAAATAATGGAAAAATCCATACATGCACAATTTTGCATATGACCTCGGATAGTAAGGAAACTTGGATAATTTGAAGTTCCTAAACATGTGTTCAACCATTAAAATGAATTGCAATCACATTTTATTGGGTAACATGCAAAAAGTAGAACTTTAGCGGGTGTTCAAGATTATATACATATTGATCAAGAACATCAGAACTTTTTCTGTTCGGATAATACTCGTTCAGGAAAAGTTTTATGATACTATACAAATATAAAACGTAATAAATATCATGATGAATACGAATAAATGATAATTTAATAAAAGCTAATATTTTCAAAAATATTTATGAAAATTGTTTTTTGGATCCTTGTATATATATTTATGGAAAATGCGATCTATACTCACAACAACTATTGGAAAAATAAGTTCTCAAGTTATCTTATGTAAAAAATGAAATATTTTGAATTTTTTTATAATTAGGTGTATCCATGTATGAATATGATTTAAAATGGAACGTGGGATGAAAACGCCGTTTTGAATTATAGTCATATGAACAAGTTGACAAATTAATGAGGAGATTTGTAAAAGAACTTGGCAAGGAAATCCTGTTTTAACTAATGAATATTTATTGGATTAATTTCATCTTAGAATAATAGTAAACTGGTAATAAACTACTGATCTGAGGTTACTGCTAATGGCAAATAAGACTTGCAACCACAAATGGTTGCAAATTGGTTAATTTGTTCCAAATACGACCAATTTTGCAACTGTCTGGCAATCAGGTTTTTCCATAAGGAACACGTATACATGAATTGTTCCTCTCATTCCCTGCATAGATAACACGCATTGGCACCCATCGCCAGGCTCCGCTAGATGGCGCTGCGAATGAATGCCATGCTTGGTTGCCCATGTATGTATGGTGTCATCAGAGAATGCCAGCATTCATTTGCGATGCTTATCAGCCACAAATGAGCATTAAATCCCTCGTAAGCCGATCTCGTAATTAATTAGCCGTTAGCGAGATACGAACGATGAGAAGCGAGATTGAAAAAGCATGGCAAAACCATGGAGTAAGCCGAGGATAAATATACCACGCCCCCGACGACCAGTGAAGCATTACGGCGCTCTTCTAATCGAATCAGTGCCAAGGGAGGGATTGGGAGACGGTAGGTGGCGCTAATCCCAAGAGGAAGGCGGCACCCAGCATCCCATAGCAACTCTGAAGTAACGGCGACTTCATCGATTATCAATTAAGTGCTCGATGATGGAGCGCCGTAGCACTGCATGCCTTTGTGGAATCAAAGGTCACGTGTCCCGGTTATTCATTCATAGCGAAAAGTGCCTCTGGTGTTTCTGATGGTGTTCTGATAGTTGTTTTTGTACGCATGCGTTTAGACCAGTATTGTCCATTCGTTTCGAAGGGTCTAAAAAAGTCCCTATCCTACTTCGGAAGTTTTGTTACTTATTCTATCAGCCAAAACTGACAAAAGCCCAATGGGGAAGATCAAACCAAACCAGAACTAAGCTTTATGATAGTGAAATTACACGTGGGGACTTTCTTTTATGCTTATGTCCTGATAAGGAATCCCAGGCATAAGCCCAAACGGATAAAAATCCAAAGGGGCAAAAGCCCGACCTAACCAAAACTAACCTAACCAAGAATAACCAAGAAGTTGCCATTGAAGTTGACAGTTCTAACATGGCAGCTGCGCAGAACTCTTGTCTGGTACGTTCCTAACTGTATCATAGTAGAAATGTGCTGAAAAGCTACACAAAAACTTCCTTTTTCCCCATCAACCCCCTCTTTTCCTGACTGGTTAATTATTCAAGGCGCTCCAGCATCGGTGGTTTTGCCAAAAACGAGCAATCATAAATGGATGGGGCTAAATTAGATAAAACTACATTGATTTCGCCCGTAATGTCCCAGGCGAGTTGCGAGCCCGGGCTTAAAACAAATGAACTGAAAAATAGATGGGCGGGGGAGGAGATAATGGCGGCCATGCATAATGCGCTTTAAGAGGCAACACAGCAGGGAATCTCGGTAAAAAGTAATGCTGGAAGCATATAGACTTTGAATGATTTTTTTTTCCAAATATTCATATTAAAAAGGGAGGGGGCTAAGGAGGGTTGAATGCGAAATTTTGAAGCAAAAGGCTCCGGGTGCAATCATATATGCGAAACCCGATCTTCGTTGCGTTTTTTTTCTAATTCTCAATTTGACTTTCATTCGCCTAGCAAACCGCATAAATTATGCATTACCCCCACATTTCGATAATCAGATTTTTTGCCAATAGAAATATGCGAAGTTAGTGAACCCCATTCGCAAATGCTTTTGAATACAGAGTGCCCTTTTTCAAAGTTTTTTATATAGAAACCTGGATCTAGTACTCAATGAATTCCAATATGGCGGTTAACTGTATTTCTTAATATATTCCTATATGTAAACAAATGTATTTTATGCATATGGGTAAATGATAAAATGGGCAGTCATATGGTTTCAACAAACATTTGAAAACCCTAAGCTCAATAGTGCCCTCTTCTATATACAATATAACTTATAAACTAGAAAGATAAGGGTGTTCCAACATGGCGACCGTCATCTACAACAATCCTGAGTATCGTATTCATTGATTTTTCATAGATATACAAACCAGAATTTATTTAACAAAACTTGAACAAATAACAGTGCAACTGGTCGGGATTCGAACCTGAATTCGTCAATTTATGTTAAATTATGCAGATTCGCTTGCTTTGAATTCGCATTGCCGCCAGCCTGCGTGTATCAGATTTGTAAACGAGCATCCCCCAAACACCTAGCCGTAAAATTGGAGCTCAGAAGCCACTTGGCTGCCGGCAAAAATCTCAACCCGACCATTTTTCCAACACGACTTTCGCGTAACGATCGGCTGCGGAGCGAAAAGGGAAATCAAAATGGTTATTTAAGGCAAAACGCATCAAAAGCAGGGAAATCGGGATTCGATTGAAAGGCGGCCATGGCTTCTGGAAGCCCTATTTTATGCATTTTTTATCGATAGTTGGCAAGTTCAACTCCGCCATTGCTGCAGCTCCTTAAGTGCAGCCCTGATGGAAACTCGTAACGGGGTTCCTGGCCCCGGAAATGGCCCCTGGAGGAGCCATACGGAGGAAGCGATCAACGCATTTGCGTTTTTGCTCAATTTAGGCATGGATTCGCGAGTGGCCAATCCAGACACTCGGTAGGGGGAGGCGATATTTGTTCACTCTTGGTGGACGAGGGTCCAAGTATCGAACTGTTTGAGGAGTTTTCAAAAAGTTTTGTTTAAAAAATATCTCGCAAATATCTTTCATTATCGTAAAATGTGGATACTTTGGGCTAGATTTTGGTGGGATTTTTTGGAATTCTGAAAATAAGTTATATAATTGAGATTCGAAATTGACCAGGTCAAATAAAATCATTCCTCTTTCCGAATATGACATTTTAACTCTGATTAACAGTTGCAGGGATTTTACCATCCTAAAGTTACCCCATCATGTGGAGTAACTTTAGGATAAGGTCTGAAAATATTTCTTGCTATATATGGCGTTTGATGTCCATGTATGGAGTTATTATACTCAAAACGTGAATATTAATTGCCATAATACAAGGTTGCATTTTTTCCTCGCGAAAAAATAAATCAAGAGGATAGTTTGACTGAATTAGGGAAAATACAAAACAGGTGTCAGAATAAAAATGGCCGTAATATAGAATATGCGTAAGTTAGAATATTGATAAGTCAGCTCAATATGGTGAAAGAGTATTTCTCACCAACTTTACTAGTAAATAGCGTTCATGAAATTTCTAAATACATTTGTAGTTGTTTGAAAGATGTTCATGGAGGTTTAAAGTGAATTACTGTGGAGATTTTAAACCCATATTGATGGGGTTTAACGAAAGGTATACGTTTGAGATTTATGTTGAAAGTGTTGATAAAAATTCATCAATAAATAGTTGGGTTAATTTTAAGGATTTTTCAGGAAATAACAAAGGGAAAATTTGGAGGAAATTGTTTTGAAAGCAGACATATATACAGGAAATGATTACTTTAGGATAGGAAATCTTGTATAAACTGAGAAATTTGGGATCCAGATTCAACATACCCTGATCTTTCAGAATTGATTTCTCAGCATGGTTGCAACCCTTACTCCTAAAGGAACCATGTTTCAAATTCCATGTAATTAAAGTCGCAAAATCCACCAGTGGGTGGTGAACCTGAAGGCTACATCTTTTCCGAGTCATATGGTGCCCTTAAATTCACTTGGTTCATATATTCCTTTTCATATATGTTGCAAGTGTATGATGCAAAAAAAAAAAAGATGATCTGCGTCAATTTTGCATATGAAACATGTGCTTCTCCTTGCCTCTTCATGTTGTTCAAATAAAAGAGGCACGAGTGACGCCTGCCCCTCCCTGCGTCAACGTCAACACACGGGAGCTGTGGTGTCTCAGTGTCGGTAAAACCTATTGTCGGGATGATTAATAACACTCGGATATAATATACACATGCTCATATTAGCACCAAATGCAACGCGGTGGGCTGGCTGGGGAATGTGTGAAGTGAATCCTGGCATCATTTTCACCTAGATTCAGTCGTTTCCCTCCAGGAGGGGTGGGGGTGGTGCGTTTGACGATGATGGAGGGGCATGCCGCTTTGTTGGGCCGCATGCCTCCCAGGGGCTGCAACACACGGATCGCGGGGTGCGGCCGCGCACTGACAGGTACAAATGCCCAGAAGGGGAATTCCCCCAGGGCACTCATCTACGCTTGGCACCTGTGGCTGGGAAATGAGATATGCGCGGCGCCGCCCTGCGTGTTAATTGTCGTTGCGCGGAGGCTGGTTAGCCGCCATTTTGTCCGCGTCAAATGTCTGTCAACCGGCGGGTTCTTGGCGGCAACACCCAGCTCCAACCGCACGCGTTGGATCCCGGGGGATTCCTCATTTGCATGGATCATGGCTAACGGGGGAATTAACAATGCGCAATGAAGGGGATGCACCCCGAAGGACACTCCACTATTGTGTGGTGTCCGGTACTCCATCTTGGCGAATCAAGCTGGTTTGGTGTCGATACCTCGTAAACCATTTTAGTCTTAGGACCACTTTCCTCGTTCTTAAAATCGAAATGAACCCTGATGGAGAGCACTTTCAAGCCAACTAACTTTTTTTACTTAAAACCACAGGGGTCCAAGGAAATACTGCTCCAATTGTGCATTTCTAAAACTTGTCCTAGGAACACGTGTGTCCCTCAAGACAGTTTCAGAAATGTGATCTCATAAAAATGTTCTTTTACGTTAACTCTTAATGTCAAGTAGATTATCTTTTTTGATTTTTAATAGAGAGATTTAGCAGCAAAAAGAACCGTTACCGTTGACGTCATTATTTCGAAACTCACATAGGCCCAGTAACGCGCAAGGGATTCTGGGTAAAGGGCCACATAACCGTAATTTTTTTGAAATTGCACATACACCTGAAAAATGTGAAGAATTTACATAGAACGTTTTCAACGGTTGAACAAATTTAACGTGATTTTGGCAGTCTGCACATGACGGATGGAAACTTTTACATGGGACGGAGCCTTACCGTCAAATTGCATGCTAAACGTTTATTTAACGCCGAATTTGACCGTTCAACAGAGCATGCGCACATGAGGTCAA
>JAQGBW010002430.1:0-19936 GCA_034698625.1 Julus scanicus
AAATAATTAATATAAAAACATAGGATTTTCAATATTTCTAATTAATATACTTTCCCTAAAAACCTGGGTATCTCACATACCAATTAACTTTAATTTGATTTTATATATATATATTTTTTGCCAAGCACAATTGCACAAATAAATTATGACTATAAAACCATCAAGATGACGTTAACGCATCGTCTCATTTAAACAATATAACTTAAATGCTGCTTAAAAAATTAAAGAAGAAAAAAACTTCAGCGGCATGAAACTGCCAGTTTAAAATGGTTGTACTTGATCTCAAGAAATGGGCATTATAATGGGATATAAACGGAAGCAACTAAATTCCGTAATTTTCAGGTGCCTCCAATTGCGACTCCAATAGAAAATTATTACATTCTACAATTTAAATTCTAGCAAATTTGAGATTCATGACTGGAGTTGTAACAATAAAGGGTCGGTCTCATGATAAATAATCGGTCTGGAAAATACAATTTTTTGTAGTTGTTGTCTGTCTCTACACTAAGTTTGTCTGGTGATAAAAAGTAGATGATCCATACAATGTTAAAGACACATTCCAAATAAATAAAATTATTCTGGTTCGGTTAATCCAACATCTAAAAATAATATTCCAGGTTAATTATAAGGAGCGCAACTATTGATGATAGATGGAATCAAATTTACTTTTGTCATTACAGAATATTATTTTAAACAGAAATCAAACTTATTTCAAGTTTTCGCATCTTGATATCATATATAGGCAGTTAGCAAATGATCTTCATTTACACCAAATACAATTTGTAAGATGCATTAATACATACAGTGCAAACTTATCAGTTTTAGACTAGGCTCATAGTTTCAGTGCACGCAGCATGTACTAGGTTCATGAATGAAATTTGGTAATCTGCCCTGTGATTGGTCGGTTTCACTCGCGATAGTCCCTCCCAAATGTTATAGCATCGTGAGTCTTGTTGGAGGCATGCACCTCCCTTAAATATTTAACCTGAAAACAAGTGAACGAGTGTTTTTGCGACGATTGTGCTTGCGGAACCTTTCAAGTCAAAAAAGCTCGCGAATAAGTCAGAGAACAAAAAGACCCGTTGACGGCAGAAAGGTAGAAAAGTGGTTAAGTGGACACGGCCATGAACGTATGTCGAAGAGAAAACGTTTCAAAAACTATTATATCAATTGATTTATGCCGTGATTACTATAGATTCTTGGATATAAAAAAAACTGGCCACTAGCAGACACACGGTCAAATATACGATGACCGCTTCGTCAAATGGCATTGTTATATATCTCCGCATGGAGACAAAAAATGCTGCCAGACTGGCCATAACAAAGGTTAAGAATAGCGCAAGATTTACGAGTTACCAATAAGGCCAGCGTATCATCTTACCCACAGGAATAACAAACTAAAAACAACTTGTCAACATATGCACCACGATACCACGTCCCAAACTGCCAAATTATACGTTACATTACGAGATAACCTAGCGCCATTTTTAATAATATTAATTACAAATCTTTTTTGGATTTGCCATTGAATGCATGCACTTGGCCAACCCATTGTTTAGGCTAAGGCAGAGAAGAAAACACAGCGAAAAACACATGTTCGAACAACAAAAGAATAAGGAAGGAAAAAATCTGTTGGCGATTTGTTATGGACCGCTTTTACTACCCTCCGTATGCGAAACCATATAATTTGTGACTGTGAATTTATTTTTCGCCAATTGTTCAATTTGGAATGACGCAAGGAAAACAGTTGTTTTCAGGGAAATGTGATTGGAAGGGGGACATCTGACAAATGATGATATAAGTACACCTCTTCACCTTTGTGTGCCATTTAGAAAAAAACAGAAATACTGTTAACTTTGAATGTAGACGGACACCATACATGATGACGTTATTGCCTATTTAGTACTTTTTTGTGCAAAATATTTCATTTGCAATATTGATTTTTAATCGTAAAAGGTGCACACATGATAAAAAGTTCTAAAACTTCATTTTTCAAACGTTTTGAATGGTTTAATTTTTTACTAAATTATTCCAAAGTTGGAATATCAAAGAATTAACTATATTCTATTAAATAAAACCTTATGAAAATCAGAGAAGAATATAACGCGTTATAAATTGCTGTAATATATAGACAGATGAATAAACTGTTAAGCATATGTGTGTTTCATTTAAGAACGTTTTATAATGTTGAGCTCTTGATCCTTCACATGCTGTAAATTATGTCACCAATTTTTCTTAAATTTACAAAACTAAGATAAAAATGACATTGACTTCGAGCAAGCACTTTATGAATTGCGAATTTATCCAATAGAATAGCAAGCAGCACATCTGGCAGCACAATGGGGAAAATGATGAAGACAAGGTTTCTGAGCAGAATTTCAGTATGCCTAAAGTGCTGTCGTCCAATGTTAAAGAAAGAAATCAAGCTACAAAGGCGTCGTCAATTTTCTACGTAGAAAGCCATATACAATGTACAGCGTGGGGCGTTTATACATAAGTTAAAAATACAACCCCACCCCCATTCGAAGTTGAAAAATTATTACCACAGAGTTTTATTCGATGCAGAGTTAGGTAAAAGGCCATGTTGGAAGGT
Source organism: Julus scanicus (assembly GCA_034698625.1). Lineage (NCBI taxonomy): Eukaryota > Metazoa > Arthropoda > Diplopoda > Julida > Julidae > Julus > Julus scanicus. The sequence continues at coordinate 2,594 of JAQGBW010002430.1, forward strand.
GGGGTACGGTCCGAACAATGCTGATATACGATCGCCTCACCTTATAGTGAGTGTACAAGCAAAAGCTTTGAAAAACAGCAATATATCGTTGTGCAGAAAACAAGGCGGGATAAACGCGGGATCGTAATTCCCTCAAAAACTGATTTCACGTTTCCATTTAATCCCCAGTGGGGATCCCGGTGCTCCCTTTTCCCCTGTGAGTTTTTTGTCCATCCTGATGCGCGTATATATCGTTTGCACCCGAACTGGCAGACACCGATTTAGTCGGTGATCCCCCTACTTGCCATCACTTTTGGAAAGTGAGAGCATGAGGTTTGAAAGCCGTCCAAGTGACTGCTTCGGCTATACAGCATTGCAGGATTTTTAACACGCCAAGGTAACGTTATCCAGTTGGGCTCAGATTCTCCAGCGGACAACATGTCCTCCTCAATCGTTCCATACAAACTGTTCCAAAAGTTGGCTTTTGCGCAAATTCCAAAAAAGAAACACGGTTGAGAAAAAAAAAAAAAAAGAATAGAAAAAAAGCGTGGTTCGACAAGAGGGAACCAAACACACCAAATGCAACCGCCGTGCGTCTTGCACGTTGCCATTGGCTGTTTGGCAGTGCGCCGAAGACAAGTGTGGGATTAGTTGTGGAAACTCGATGAAAAACGATCGCTTTCGTGTTTATGCGTGCTCGAAATTGATGTAAATGCTTCGTTTAAGTGGGTGTCAATGTGTGTCGTGTGTCCGGTCAATCGTTATTCCGAAAGAGGCTCGCGAACCGTGAAAAAATGCCGATATTTCGCAGTTTGACGAATTTTAGTCGGCGGTGAATTTGACGACAGTTATGGATACGTTTGTTCTGAGAAGACGGAAATGTCGGTCATTTTACTGCGGACATCGCCCAATGAGTTTTAATACTAAAGTGGTATCCTCTGGAGATATTGCAACGCGGCTCTGCTGCCATTGATCCATAGCAAGTTGGTCTTGGATTTCGCGGACATGGAACAACTATGGGGATTAGTTTTGGTCACGTTGCTAATGACAGCGCTTGTCAGCGGCCACGCCAGTTGGTGGTAAGTTTACTTTTCTCTATATGCACATACTGTCAAATAACTACAAATTCGTTTAGGGTTCTAAACAATTTTGTAATTGGATCATATAATGGAAATTTGTACTCTTCGAGTGTTGAACGAATTAAATAAATAAATAAATAAATTTGTCCTCATCTCTATAAAAGGTCTACTTACTGTCTAGGGAATAATCTTTATAATGGGACACTAAAAACTAAAATCGAACTGATTATGGGCGACAAATGTGACAAATTAATAAACTTGCATCGTGATTGGTTTATAATTACTGAAATATATTATAATTTCAATAAGTTCATTAACACAATCCACAAATGATATTCAAAAACATGTAAGAATGTTTAATCTTTGTTAAAGTGTTAACGTTCGTCTTCTTAATGTTAATATTATTTGCGTTAAAACTAAGTTTTGTTTATTCAATATTACGTCAAATTCAACATGAATATTATATATGGTAAATTGAGGCTAAATATTAATACTATCAACGTTAACGTTCTTAACTTAAAAAACATTAAATTAAGTTGTTGCAAAACCATTCTTAATCGACGATCGTATGATTAAAAACTGTTATTCAGAAAATTGGATAAATATAATGCAATGGATTAACGAAAAATTGAAAAAAATTCACAAGTTAAGTAGATAAGGATATCAACATATTTTAAAACGGAAGATGTATATATAAATGTGAAGTTATGCCCATTTCGTTTTCTCAAGACAGTATATTGATACATTGTGATTACTTTAAAATTAGCAAAGCTGTACTTCGGTTTATCAATATGTGTATCTTCAGTTAAGTATTCCCATAGTGGGTAGACCTGAACATGTCTATGCTGTTTTCAATGCACTTCCTCCGAGCATTGTTTTTTAACTACAGCTATAGTCGTGTTCCATATAAAATCGTCCATGCATACATAAAATATATTAATTATGAGTACCATAAAAAAATCTGAAAACTAACGCACGAAATATATTTTGCAAATCATGAATTTAAAGTTCTATAAGACATGCCTGAAAGTGTTATAATTACAGTCAGGTGTTTTCTAGCTGCACTCATGCAAACCGCACCTAAAATTCTGACATGTTAATGTCTACGATTTTCAGCGATAATTGCTACGGCGATTCATCATGGATAATTATCCGCAAAAAGGACCCATGCTGAGATCAACCTGATATAAAGAAAAATTTCCACTTTGTTCAGCGAAACACCTAGCTATGAAAAATAACACGAACTGGTTTTTGAAACATGAAATTTTTATACAGAAAACCATGAATGTATACTAAGTATTTCACGTCGTTCGTGTAATATTCAAACTCACATTTTCTTTGTTATAATTTTCCAAAGACAGCGAATTTTCCATTGGTCCCGCTTAAATCTTAAATCATCGTTGTAGTGTATATAATACGAGGACAATATTTCGTCCTTTATAAGGGCTATTAAATAAAGTGCACAGGTATTAAAGCCAGAACCTTTTTTCGTTTTAATTTCGCTGTATAACCTCACCAAAAAAAAAAAAAAAAAAAAAACACTATAAAATACACGTATACAAACAAAGGGTTTTACATACTAGAAATAAGGTTCAAACAAAGTTAGATGTTGTAAGAACTATGCGACATGTATCACTTTTACAGTTTCACATCATCCAATCCACACATCTTCTAATGCTGATAAACTGTAAAAAATTATTATATAGTATTTCCATTTATAGTATTTGCAAGTTGGTCTTCACTCTCAATAGTAATTTCAAAATGTAATTGTTTGACCGAATTTGTATTTACTTTTTGAGATTAGTTATTAACTATACCACATTTGGTCCTGTTTAAATTAACGCATAAACACAATTTGAGAATTCATAAATCCAACAGGTGGACGCAACTTTTGGATACTCTACTTCGCTAGGAGAAATTCAAATTTTATCAATCATTTTATTTAAAAGCGAGTGGGATTTTCCCCAAAATGTCCCCAAACCTGTTTCATTTTCAAGTTGACATCGTGCATGCTTCTGTATATGCAATTTGTTGCCTCTTAAGCCTTGTCTCTAAACAAAAAAGCATGATGAAGAAGAAATTGAATTCGCCCACCCTCTCGTACTCAGAATCTTAATTGTTACACTTGCTGTCCCATTAATATTAGCATATACACATCTAGTTTGCATGCCGAATATGTATAAATATCCTTGTGCATTTGCATGTAAATTTCCGCTTACAAATAAATTGCCTACATTTTCGTCCCATACAGAGCAATGCGATTTTATCAGACGGGCCAATCAGTCATTGGCTGTTTATAATGCATTTTTGTATATATAGTTCTATCAAAGATATATCAAGGGGAAATTGCGTAAGGTTCGAATCAATAGGTTTCCCCTTGATTTCCCCCCATACAAAGCAATAGAAACGTGCATTTATTTTGTCAGGACTGACAGAAATGTTTATTATTCCCCTTTTAATATATGAAGGAATGGAAAAACATTACGAAAAGGGTGGACGCTTGATAATATCAAATTGAAGTTAAAAAATAAAACGAGCTGGGGTTAATTTATTCCAGGGGAATTTTTATGGAAAAGGGGAGCTCGTATTTTACGATTTTAATCCGAAAAGCCATTATAATTCGTCGGGTTTGTTCAGAAATTTATGGTACCCTTAAGTAGAATATCATAACTGGGAAACAGACTTATAGCGCATTGAAACTATTCAATAATATAGGTTTTATCTTAGCATTTATCTCATGTTATGCCTTCAAACATTTTCTTTGCTTTCCCCATATTCCCATAAATTGAAATTTGCGAGCTTTTTTTTTTAACAAGGTTGATTGTTTATCAAAATGTTAGTATAATTTCATGCCATAATTTTATTACCATTATTACCAAATAAATCAGGGTTCGCATGTGCAATGTCACGGTCGATTTAAAACCTCGTAACGAACGTACGATGACCCTGTAAACCGAAATTCCATCAAAATACCCTTCTTTGAAAAATGGTTATTGAACACGAAAAACAGCATGCCGGATATCAAGATCTACACTTTTACAATTTACCATTACGTCTTATGACACGTTCTGGTCTTAAAAAAAAACACCGACTTAACACAGAACATGTTTGCGAATAAACTACTATATCAACTTGATCAAACTTATAAAACTGAAAATTTCAACATTTGAACATCCCTGTATTAGGTGCTCGTGGAGGAATAAATGTATAGGTGTACATTGTATTTTGCCCTCCAATGGTACGTATTTAAATTAAAGTGCGTTTATTTGTAAACGACATTCTATAATTGCCCATTAGCTCCACGAGTGCGTGTCCTCGAAAATAGCATGTGCTCGATCTTGATTTGACAATCTTATTTATGTGTCTAGCGAATCATTACTCCCCAACAATTGATTGAAAAACTGCATTACTTTCATTTAAATAGCGAGATATTTTTGCCATCAACGATTTGACTAACGTCTGTTCGCTAACGAGCAACAAGTTGTTAAATCGGTTTACATAAATCTTGAGCTACTATTTCCAGCACTAATGACATCGAAGACATCCTGAAATCGTAATTTAAGTGACGAATTTACACAAAAGCATTATCTTTAAATGTAGTCCTGGCCTCCGTGCAGTTGCCGCTCCAAGCAATCTTTATTCGCGATAACAGGTTGTACAGCATGCAATCAATCCATTCAACTCAACAGAAGTCATAATACTAATTCCAATTTAATGTATAGAAAATTTTAATATGGCTTTCTTTGAAACAATAAACATTTAGTCATGCATATGTTGGATTTCTTAGACTCACTGCATGGCGCCTTATACGATTCTTGTGGATAGTTCTACAAATGTATACATGGTATAATATGCATTATATTAGTGTACTTCACCCTTTTTCAGCATACGGCACACTAAACAAGGTCTAGAATTGTCGTGGCACACCAGTTGAAAAACATTGGAATACAAGAAACCGAGTTATAAATACAAACCATTTTCATTGCTTTAATAAATTCCTGTAAAATAACTTCAGGAACTAAATTGATGGCAAAATTCAATCCCATTCCAGGGACATTTTTGTATCATAAATCCATGAAATTGATGAAATATAACGTATAAAGAGGGTAAGAGAATTTGTTATCATAGACGCATAGATTAAATAGAGTATTTTTTTCCCGACCTACCCTGGGCTCTTGGCTCTGTTGAAAAATACTTTATCATACATTGTACCATTCACAAACAAAAGAATGCTTGCATTTAATCACCCCAATCGTTTTGAAATAAAATTCACCATAAATTGTTGTACATAGAGGGCCCTATAGTAAAACTCCTCTATAAGGCTGTTGTGTTATATGCTGTGAGGGTTGGCAGACAACAGATCAAATTGAGAGACATTGTGGCATTTAGTCCCTTTTCCACTAAAAGACAAAATAATTTATTCTGCTCTTTGCAAATATATATACGTTTATTGAAAATATTAACGTCATTGATCATGATTAGTGATCAGGAAGGCTTTCGAAAAACAGTGATTTCCCGTGGTGAAAATAGCGTAAAGAAGAGGGTCAGGCACATAACCAGGTGTGGAAAGAATGTCGTAATAAGAGCTGGGTTGGCAAAGGGGTTGAAGAAATGGGTGCGCTGCTGTTATTTATTTCTGGCATAAAACCTTTAGTTTGTCATAGCCGAAAAAAATATAATTTATTACAGTCATAGCTAAATAGACTCAGTAAAGCAGATTCGCACGGTGGTTTCCGTACCAGATTATCAAATGGATCATGCTGGTTCCTATCATTTCATAAAAGTACAAGTAGCACGCATTTAACACATTACTTTTGCAATACGATTTCACCCCAAATTACTTATGCTGGATGTCAGAGAAATTAGAATGTTATTGTTCAATGCAGATTCTTCAAAAGAATGTTTAATTCCAGCATGCGCACAGACATTACACTCCAGTTGGTGCCTGATGTCTATATAAAAGCTATTATATAACTGCTTTATCAATTATACATGTAGTTAAATTTCACAAAAAAAATCCAATTTTATGATTAAATTCTGGATGTTGCAGAAGAAAGTTTTAAGAAGTGCTGATTTAACGAAGAAAAGGAAGATAATAAAATAGGCATGCAGACATCAAACCAAATCTATATACCCATGTTTGGGTTCTACTGATTTCTATATGATAACATGGCGTTTGATCAATTTTGCCTTCAATCCTTCTTGGATTGGACACTGTGTACAAGTGTTACAGTCTAGCTAAATGTCGTATCATATTCCCTTTGTTTCACACAGACTGTCACGACTCACGAATGTATGACAATGGTTCTACAATGTGTAGCAAACGAAAGAAGAAATGCCAGTGTTGCCAACTGAAATGCTTTCAACGCAATCAACACTAAAAATCACCCTGGATTTCTTATGTTTCCATATATATCCATTCATGTTATAGCACCAATACCATCGTTGGGTATGAAGATGAGACATGGATATAAACTTATGGTATGAAGGAAAACAAAAAGCAGGTGTCTTTCTCCCCCTCATTCTGTATTTCCCAGTTAGATATTACAAAGTAAAACCTTAAAGCAAACTTATCGTCGCCCTCATATACGAGGAACCCATTAAGGCAAACCAGGGTCTATTTACAACGAAGAGCATTCTCAAACTGATGATAAGAACATCCACTTTATCCATTATCGTTCCGGCGTTTAAGAACGACTTGAACAAGCACTATAAACCCATCAACTTACAGCGCTAAATGAATGTTCACTCGTATACCGCAATCCGAGTATAACGTGCGATCTTTTATTGCACCTGTCTCACCTGAATACAAATTGAGTACGCTGAGTGTTTGCGGTATACCTTATAAACTCATCCATAAGTTGCCATGTACAGAGACAACGATGGATTTCAAAATCGCAACAGATACGTGACATAATATGCATGTCTAAAAATTCTCTAGATGATGCTAAAAGTGTGATCATATATTGAATATAAACACTTGATCGTTCACGGGTCATACACGACATATTGTTTAATAAACATTAGGCGATTTGGCGATTCCAAAACCATTTAAAATTTCAACAATAACTTTAAACAGTCACACATGTAAAAGTTATACCAACTTTTTTTAAAAACAGTTAAGACGATGACTGAAAGTGATCTTTTACTAAAGGGTTTGGGCATAAAAGGAATTGCATACAAATTCTTACAGATAATGAAGTAATCGATAACTTGTATGAACAATTAACAACGTTATGTCATTACTGCAATTAAGCAAACAGTGTTATCATTCCGTTAATAATAACTGAATAGCATGAATGTTTTCCTGTTAATGAAACTTTAGTAGGACGATTGCTTTATAATATCCAAACCTCATTATGGGAAAGTAAACAGGAAAGTCAACATTGCAAAACGTTCATATAAAACTAGATATTTAATGTAGAGTAATCCAAAGATTTAGTAAACGAAATACTGTATTAACTACAAATATTCAAACGTAGTTTATTTTGGAAGAAAATCGTTTATCTTATTAAGCATGCATTTAATAAATCATCTCTATAATTCACTGTGCCTGAAGAGTAGCTAAACACAATACAATCACCCTGTATACAATGCCTTAGTTGAATTATACATGTCCATGTACGAATCATGCGATGCATGAAATAAAACAACTGTGTATTCAAAGCTTAACTTGTATTCTAAAAGTGCAGACAAAACAGGAAACGGAATATTTTAGATGTAATTAATGGACAGTTGATTAATTCCAACATGCATCTATTTGTTACTGCAGAGGATTCCATGTTTTTTTTTCTGCACTTGGCATAATTTTCCTCTATATATTTTTGTTACATTATACTTTTTGATTTAAAGATACCCTTAGTTTGCGAGGCATGCGTGCAATCTCAATTTCAAGTTGTTTAAATCAACGAAAACCTGCCATCATAATTCAAGCCCTGGAATGTACCTTTTCAGCTTCTTAACTAAAATTATTCTGCAAAATGTTTTTATGTTTTTAATATTTGATCTATTCTAATGATGTAGGATTAAAATAAAAAAACTAGAATTTCAAAAAACTATGTGAAATCACTCATGCATACCTTTAAGACATGACTTATGGATCAAAGAATTGAATCATGCCATGTTCTTCAACAAAAAAGCTAAAAACATTGCGGTTAAAAAAAATATGAAGTGTCCTGTCTAATACTGAAATTTCTCGTAAAATATGTGAATCAATTTTATGATTATAGCAAATCTGTTTTCCTTAAATATTTATCTAAATGTGCGAATACGTATATTTTCGATCTTTTTATAACCCAAGCTCATCAAAACTTTATATTTGTTGCATTTGGCATGATAACTACATTCTCATATAATTATGCCAATGCACAGCACGATTCCTCTTTCGATCAACAAACATTCTTGAGCTTAAAAGCATGCGATTTTTATATAATTCCCCATTAGAAACTGCGCCTCATGGAGTTCGCAATAGGGAAGTTTTCACCAGCTTTGTTGGTCTTAACTCATTTAGTTCTCGACGTTAAAAGCAAGATGCTTTTCATAATTTATAGCATACTGAGAAGCGAATAAATCACCTTTTATGGCCGAGACAAAGCTTTTGGTCTTATCCCAAGAAGAAGGAATTACACAGACCAAGGTGTGTGTATGTGTACGTTTTGAATTGGAAGGAGAGGAGAAAAAAAATCCCTCACTCTGCGATGGTAAAACATTTTGGACATGAGTTTCCTTAAAATACATCAACACCGTGAAAAATGGCCACGTAAATTCTTGCCATAAGGGTGCACGTGTTTAATTTGTTTGGCGCACATGGTCAGGTGGTTCAGAAATCTTTTGAAAAGCAGCATTTTCAGGCTTATCGACCAGTGCATATATATAGACTATGTACGTTCTACACGCTCCCTACTGATAGTTGTTTTAGCATTCTTATTTTATAACTTCTTAAAAGTATAGAGCACTTAAGTGGATGTGATAAAAAATGAAAGAAAAACATCTTGGCGTTGAACACATTAACGCTATCTGGTCTCGAGGGTAGCCAAGTTCAGGTTGATGAACAAAAGCCTGCTTCTACAATAATGACCACTTGACCTTACTGATCTCTTCGATAAAATGTTTTGTTAGTACTGTATATATTTCCCTTGACGATAAATAACGCTAAAACAACTTATAGACCTATATATATATATATAGTTTACCGAGTTAACTGATTACGTTAAAACACTTAACACCTAATTTGACTATTACACGTAGGCAAAGGACCCTATGTCATGGCGGATATTATATAGTATGCATGCATAACTATTATTAACTATTAAACTTGTACAAACTCAAGCAATGAATAAATTCAGTTCATCATGTTTGAAGCTATCAAACTTTTATCTTATTAATCTAATCTAATGTTTTTGCATAAGATGTGGATGGACTTCCCCTAGCATACATTTGCTGTTTCCTATATTTCATATCACAGGTATCGTCGCTTAATAACACAATAAAATCCACAGTTGTCATTCTTCTAAACATCTCGAATTTTACCTAGAAAATAAAGTTATCAAAAATATGAAATTGACTCATATATTTACATTATGTTTGCATGCATATGCATCATATTTCAAAATTATTGTTAAATATTTGACCTGCTCTTTACATACAAGTTGTGGATGTTTCTTATACATATAGCTATTTTGAAAATAAATTTAACTTTTTGAAATGGCGTATACGATCTTAGTTCTCTGGCACTGTATTATAATAATGTTGTTTGTATTTTTCTAAAAGGCCATTGAACAAGACGTTATTGGAATAAAGAAGCAAAGGTGCTTGCTGGTTGTTTGCTGACCAGTTTAAATAAATTTCAATCTCGTGGACCTTGTTATTTGTGAAAGAAAAGTCAAACTCAAACGAGTTAAGAAGGAAATCCGTACTCTTGAAAGCGAACACTGAAAGCAAATTTCAGTGTTTGTTCAAAAACTTTCTGCACCGTATAAGCCTTCTTAAAAATATTGAAACCCGTGCAACAATTGTGGTTTTAGTTATACAGCTGGTAGGCTTTCAGGTCTCTTTTGGCAATAAGAAATTATATAGGTTCTAGTGGTGTGGAACGTATAAATTCGAGAAATACAGAGCTTTAGGTATATATATCGCCTTACGCAATTGGTACTTCATTCTTGGAATTTCGCAAACATTAGAATTACTATTGAAAGGGACGTCTTAGTAAAGCCCGTGCATAGAAGAAGTTGTTGAGGGGACTGCTTAATCTATATCCTTAATTCATTCTCTCAATACTAGACCAAGCAGGGGGACTATCAATCGTTGACACCCCGTGGTGGGTGTCTCATCTTTGGGGCAGTCATTTGGAAGTGATGAAGATGAGGTCAGACGACCATGATTTAAGTACAAAACGCTTAAGAGGAAGCAAATTCATCAGGCAAATGAATTCGTACCGGGTGCTCTTTCCAATATGGGGTCTGCGCTTCAATGAAGCCACGGAATCGCTGGGACTGCATATGCCATTTGTGCGAAAATGGACTGAAAGGCCCTCCCCTACATCACGGCTAAACGACTGAATTCCACCGTGCATTTTCATCATGCAAAGCCTAATAGGTTTTGGGCAACCTGCTGACAGCCTGAAGGCAACGTCACTCAAGCTTATTCCCGAAACTGCTGAATTTCGTATTTTACGTGATGTGCTCGGCATGCATTGGGACACCTCCGAAAAAAAAAGAATAACGAGTGTGTGAACTAATGCACAAATTTCATATTCGCTATTTTGCCATTTAAGTGATTTTTCGCCAAATTCGGGTATTTTGTTCTAATTGTAATATTGGCGATACAAATGTGTAATAGCTACAGTGCAACCCATCAAATTGAAAGTGATTTTACGCATTATATCAATTTATACTGTCCAACATTGAGGTTTGATCAATGCTATTTCTCAAAGAACAAAACAAACATTTTTTTGCAACCAACATTCTTAAATTGTTTGAATAATGAATGTTCGTTATGCATTAAAAAATATATAATTTGTTATTAAATATATTTATTTGATAAAGCAACAAAAGTTTGACCGGATGTAGCCACATATTGTTTTTACGCAATGTCCTCGCACCAGAACTAAAACTTGATGTTACTTTTTTTCTTCTTTCATGTGCAAAACAGGCTGCTGGGAATGCCTACCGCGTATCAAAGCACCTTGGAATTAAAGCCAACCACATATAAACAACACTGCAACATGCTTCAATATTTGGTGAAACGTCAAAAAGAGCTGTGTGGTCTAAGTCAAAATGTCCTCAAAACTGTTGGAACTGGAGCCAAAATGGGAATCGATGAATGTCAATTCCAGTTTAAAATGAATCGATGGAATTGCACAACATTTAACAGCACCTCTACTGTCTTTGGAGGAGTTTTGTGGATAAGTAAGTTCATGTTCATATATTTCTTGTTCTTATAGCTAGTTGTTTTTTTTTCACAGATTTTTGTATAATTTTTTTTTAAATATGCGTGTATGATGTAATAATCGATATTGAGTTTAATCGTGTTGACATTGTACATGGTGTCAAATAAAATGGCATTGATTCTACCAGTGCCACGAGTGATTTTATAATCCACAATTACGTTTTAACTTCCAAGATGGCGGCACCGATCCTACAAATCTTAAATTTCAAGATCTTAAAATAAGTATTGCACCACTATCAGAAGTTAATAAGAAACTTGGTTTTATGATGCTATTTATCATTATCACCGTTTAATATAAAGATATAGCTATACGCGGAACTATTGAATTTCATTGAAGTGGCATCCCAAATAACTAAGGTCACGGTAGCAATTGGTTCACAAAGTTTATTACAGTTGGTTTTATTACCACATGATTTACGTTGCATTTTTAACCGTTTGAGGCCTTCACATATGCCGATATATTGGACATTAACTGTAAAATTCGGTCAGCAATGTTACGATACTGCGTATAGTAGGGCACTAAAAAGCATTCAATGCTACAAATACATTTGATTTAACTGGTCAGAGAATTAAAACAAAAAAAATGTCATGCCATACAGATAAGTTTAAACATTATATTATAAACCGAACAAATTTGTAGACTTATAAAATTCAGTGAATATATTTTCTGTTGTGTAGACACCCTCAAATATTGCCTTATAGTTCCTGTAGTACTTCTAAAAACATGCCCCACACAGACCACAAACAAAAAAACCAAAAAAACCAAAAAAAGCAAAAAAAAAAAAAAAAAAAAAAAAAAAAAAAAAAAAAAAAAAAAAAAAAAAAAAAAAAAAGGAGGCATTTTTAACATTCTGTCAGGTCCTAATTTTCAAGGCCAAACTATTGTTTAAATCCTAACTGAATCATCTGAGGACCGGTGTGTGCGCGCCCACCTTCTCCAATGGTGTCACCTTAACTACCATTTTTATGTTAATGGAGGAATCAGTTTATCGTCCAGATGCCACATTGTTCGCCTTTTAGTAATGTGCTAATTGCTGCGTCGTAAATACTTGAAAACCAAGACGACAACAGCAAGGTGCCATTATCGTTCTTCGAACCATAACCACGACACGTTTAGTATTCCCCTCACAATGGTCATTTGCAGCCACATTACATGTAATTTGGCTAATAACGAATGGCGGGTATGTGTGCCACGCCCCGTTCCCCAACTTTTTACCCTTCATCTTACGTTTGGGATTTGTGCCCACTGTGTGGGGGGCCCACTACAGTTACCATGCACGTGTCTTTGCCGAACAGACGAAAGGACATATCCCCCAACAAAACAACATGACAGGAATTTGAAAACATTTTACTTTTTTGCTGCGAAATTGCATGGTCGTTGGGTAATTCGTACTCCAGAACCGCTTTTTCTCCCCATTGCACACCCCGTATAGGCCATAAATACACTTCTTCAGCCCCTTGGACCTCTGGATGGCCCGGTACCATACTGAGCATGGTATGCTGCGCTCGTAAACAATTGCAGCGATACTGTTGAGCTAGTTTGTTTACAAACAGCCTTCAAATGAACAAGTTAAAAACTTTTTTGGATTTTTTCCTGACCTGTCTGTCACACAGCCAAGGTTTCGGTCTGAACATGTAAACAAAATGAAAACGATCCTGTGCACACTCGAGCTAAAATGCCTTTCAGCTTTTACAGTTCAGGGATGGCAAGCCAATAATAATCCCAGACAAGATTAGTGAAGTGCTTGTTAAATGCACTCTTGTGTTTAGTCTTGTCATTCCGTGTCTACAGTTATCGTGGATTGCAATGCAGCGTCACTGCCCTCTCCACTAACATGGAAATATGAATCTGGACGCCTCTAAAATTTATGAGGCCTAGGGATCATTAGCATTAATATGATGTAAGAGCTGCTGTTAGCAATCTAATATCTAAACTTTACAGAAGAGTAGCCTTTACGTTAGTGGAATGATGAGGTAATTTTTATACCACAAGATAAAAAATATATTTAGTCATATCCCCTTACCTTGGGTGAAATTTGTTGTGACCTGTCTTGCTCCTTCCATGGGCCATTTCAGGAAAAAATATTTTATCACCATGCTCGAGCCACAGCCAAACCGTGCATTGATCTTGGGGTCAAACCTAGTGCTCTAGGTATTTTTGGTCATTGTTTGTACTGTAAATTATAAGATAAACTAATTAGTAACAACGTGCAACAACTTATGAACCTTGTCAACTTATCCAAAACAAACAATGCACTGAATTTGTTTTGACACATAAAGAAATATGGCACATCCTCAAAGGTAGCCAACAAAGAATTGACCTATAAAATGATAAATACCGGTTATATCAGTGTATCCTATTAATATAGACAATTGTGATGATGCAATAGTTGAGAGGATGGATATGGCTTAGATGCCTGAACACAGATGAATATATGTTTGTACCAAAAAATAATGGACTTAATATAATGTGGTTGCAATGCTTTTATTCGAAACTTCAAGTTTTAAGAAATTTTGTAAATTTTATTAAATTTCGTTACCAGAAGCCGATGTTATAACTACTGTATTTGAAGATAAACGATGTTAAGAAGTGAAGTGATAGTATCGTGCATTGCTCAAATGCATTCCATTACCATAAATGAGTAGTTTATCAAAGACTTTAAAGTGAGCCTTCACAGTTAAGATATGATTTACATTCATATCATTTTCCCACCATGAACCCATATATACTTTAGGAGGCAATAATAAATAATCTTCTCCATTCGCATATGACACATCATTTTAAGTAAAGCTATTTAGCAAAAAGTTGTTAACATTGGTGGGCCATCCCATCAGCGTTCTTTTTACTGTCAGTATCGTCAAAAAATGGACAGCTTCGTTTCGCAAGCGCAAAGTGATATTGTGAGCAAATACAACCGTTGAGAATGTTGAAAACCGATATACACCCGTTTTTGGTGAGCACTCGTAAATCTTGTTAACGAGAAACTAACATCTGCTAAAGAATTTTAAGATTCAACTCCCCGGAACATTATCTGGTGATGTAGCACGTGCTTGTCACATTGCGAATACAGTACATATTTTTCCGATGATCTTTAAATTTAGTCCGACTTTACTTTATCCCCTACTTATTTTCCAATAAGCTCATGCTATAGTCTCCTCACATATAGTATATTCACACACTTTCATATCAGTGGTATTAATGCCAAGCCCTCAAGTAACTTCATCTCGCCAAAGCCAAGATTTTCTAAAATCAAATGTTGAAAAAATGGAGGCAAATAAAGAGCGGACGAGTGATATGACAGTTCCAAGTGTAATTCGAAGAATCTGTGGCAGGATTATGAGAAGTCTTCTCTCAACACCCAAAATGCATAAAAGATGGAAGTGATGAAATCAAAGCAAAATAAATCTTGAAAATGAGTTGATGATTTCGTATAGTTCATCACAGTCATCCACAATGACAGATGTTATGAGAACATATTACTAATAAAAATTATTATCAGTTCTTCAGTTTCATGTTCTTGAGGGGATAAAAAAAAAGAAAAGCATGCAAGAAAAAAATGTTGCAGAATACATTTTTCAAGGGGTTCGTTTCATTGCAAAATTCAATTATAAAACCAATACTGCATTAATTAAGTAATAAGCATAATTAGAGAACATATTTTTTTTAAAATTTATTATATTTCTGAGATAAAACAGAAAATTACTAAAGCATGCAGAACAGGTTGTCCAGACTGACGTTTCTTTTGCAAAACAAGAAAACTTGAATGGCACTTGCATAAAGCTTATACATGATATAATAAAATAGCAAACTACATATATACATAGGCACTTCATTTGCTAGTTTTCCACAGAAAAAAAAGCGTTAACATACTAAATCTCTCTCAAAACTTGACATTCGACATGAACATCCACATCAGCATCATGATTTTGAGTATAGTGTTGCAAGGGTTCTCAATTTTGGCGGATATCAAAGGGCATAATCCAGTGTTGTCTTTTTATTACAGAAAGTCGAGAAAAAGCGTACGTTTACGCAATTTCGGCGGCAGGTGTTGCCTACAGTATTACGAGGGCTTGCAGCAAAGGAGAAATCACAGAATGTGGTTGTGATGAAAGGGTTCGAACGCGTCCAACGAGAAACAAATGGGAATGGGGAGGCTGCTCGGAGGACATCAAATTTGGCGGAACCTTCAGCAAAGATTTTGTTGATTCCAGGGAAGACGACGAAAGCGTGGAAGGGTTAATGAATCTGCATAATAATGAGGCAGGGAGAAGGGTAGGTTGCATTTATCTCTCACAACATATGTAAAACAAACATTAATAAGACGACTGTTTTGAAAGTTGTTCTGTCAAATGCTAATGTTATAGGTGAAATTAATAAGCTTGTTGGCAGTGAAATGAATTGTTGTAACGGGGATCGACTTATCTACTTAACATAAGTGTATTTTGGAAGAAAAACTTGCATTGTGTGTATACAACATTATGCAAGGAGTCCAAAAAAAAAAAATGGTCTTCATCTTTGTTCCCCAATGAAATCTCCTTTGTTCGGCCTATGAAAAATTACCAATCAGTCAACACTAATAATAAATAAACTATTTTTTTTATTCGGTTTAAAATAATGGCTACTTTGTAGGAGCGTATAATCGTCATATAACGATAACAGCATTGACAACTCAGGTTTAAATTACAATTTTAACATTATTTTTGTAAACTCAAAACAAACTACAAATGTTGCATATGACCGATAAATTTAATTTATTTTTGTTCCATTTACATGTATAATCTAATTTCGCTAATTTCAAGTGTAAATTTGAAATTGACTATTTCAGCCATTCCATTTAAATAATAAATGCTTTTATCCTGAAGAGTTCTATACTTTTCGGAATCTTTGACACCAATAAACTTCATGAAATATAAAGAATAATGTATTACACACTATATGCACTCTATAGTAGGTATACATTCCTGCAAAATTAAAGGTATTCTCCAGATGTATGGAAATGTTCCAGAAATGATGCACCCCTAAGCATATTGCTCTATGTACGCCGTGGGGCTCATTTATGGCTATAAAATAATTTACTCTCATGGTCTACTTTTCAGTTGCATATAAATATTTTGACTGTCTATAAATAAACTTCAAACGTGTATACACGAAGGCCCTTCTACAAAACGTCTTTTAAGATCTATGTTGCAATTTTCTAAAAAGCATTCGTGATGACCCCTGGAGAGTCGGCCCATTTTGCTAAAAAAAACAAAAAAAAAAAAACTTCAGTGCATATGCTCGTTATAGTCTCCCATGATTCATTACAAACTTATGTGTAATAAATTTTCCATGCATTTCACAGGCAATTCGTACGAAAATGGAATTAGTGTGCAAGTGTCACGGCGTTTCTGGCTCGTGTTCAATGAAGGTGTGTTGGAGAAAGATGGCACAATTCCGAGAAATTGGTGATGAACTAACGAAGAAATTTGAAGGAGCATCGATAGTGAAACTCGTGAATCGCAAGAAAAAAAAGTTGAGACCACCACGAAAAGAGTTCAAGAAACCATCCAAGAAGGATCTGATATTCCTAGAAGAATCTCCGGACTACTGTGAAAGGAATGAAAGGTCTGTTATCGTGTTATCCATAAGCTCCATTGAAAAGTATCAATGTGAAGACCATTACAAACTCAGTATATTTCTATTGAAAATTTAAATTCCTCGAAGATCTGGGGGCGACAATGATACTGTTAAGGGGGTTTGGTACCCTATGTATTTCAATGGCAAAATTTGCACTTCACTTCATTTTCAAAATAAAAAAGTTTCAATAAAATTAAAAATGTATACACATTCTTTAAGACG
>JAQGBW010002431.1:0-19930 GCA_034698625.1 Julus scanicus
GGCTAAATTCCCAGGTAGGTGTTGAAGGCTCATCCCCTGGCGTTGGTGTTTAGCCCTCGTGTTGCAGAAATAGGCCATCGTTAAAAACCAACAAACAAACAAACCGAATGGGATGAATGTGGGTGGGGAAGGGTTAATTTTGGGTAGGCATTTCAGAATACTGTGTAAATGGGATAACTTGTTCAACATCATGCGCTGTTGAATTATATACAATATTTTTGAAAACATGTTTCCGCAACTGTTTTTGTATGTTGTTCGTACATATTTTCATGCTTTTCGAATACCGAAATTTAATCGTTGCTTTCTATTAGCCGAAAATTTTCCACATCTTTCATTTTTGCAACTACTATAAGAACTATACAAAACGACAGATTTAGAAATTCGAGTAAAACCTTGCCTCGGTCATTTTTAATATTTTCAATTATTGTTCCTGATATTTAAAAACGTATTTAACAGTATAGTTCTCGGTGGGTAGCTTCAATTTCAGAAATTCATTACAATTAATGCAATTGCTAAAAAGTGAAATCATTACACGGTTTAAATTATCCGGCAAGCATTTATACTTTTAAAAAAATGAAAATTACTAAAGCATACGCAATTATATGGTTAAGTAATTTTTTAAAAAAACCAACCCAAATTTTAAAATAAAGTGAAAGGAACATTGATCTGCGTGGATTAGTATATTGTCAAATTCTAAAATCTTAGATGTCAAGAATCTGAGGGAATAAAAAGGATTAAAGTTTCTGAAAACAAACTTCTTATCTGGTTTATATATATATATGCGCAAGTAGATGAAGATTAAGTATTCGGTCATAGATATGATAGCTACGTTTTTTAATTCCTTCACAACATGTGGGTGACAAGCGTGTGAATGGCAAAAAAAAAAAAAAGATTGGGAATTTTTCATAGTGTTCTGTTTTGTTCCCGGTTGTGCCACTCGTTTCTATGGGCCATCAATTCGTGGCCGTGATAACCACCCCCGCAACAGTATTTATGGTTTTAACACCTTTTTTAAATTTCAATTTACATTTTTTAAAGTTTTCTGTTTGTGATTTCCAGGCCAGTTGCAGTAATGTGCTTTGCCTCTTCTGCTGAAAGAAACCAAGATGGCTGTGCGTGCCATCCACTACGTTTATGCCATCCGCTTACCGTTGCTGGTCATCTTTTTGCTGATTATCCTCCTGTCCATCGTGCTGACCCTCATTTCCATCAACGAGCGCCTGGAGTCATCCCGCACTTGGAACGGGATGGTTGAGAAACCACAGATGCAAGGACCAGGTCCGCCGGATCAGGATGCTGGAACTGGAAGGAAATCCAAGATCCTGCGACGGAAACAGTTTAAGTCCAAGATGCTGATGTTGCACTCGGCAATGCTAGCAAGGTATGCATATTATACTGAAATGTTTTTATAGCGTTAAAAATGGCGTCCAAAAAGCAGACAAGAGTGGAGGCCATGTCCGCCATCTTGTCGAACCAAACAAGGGATGCATCCGGTTTTCTCACCTATCACGTTTGCTATGTTAGTTGATGGGTATTCCTAGTTGTACATTTTTTGCAATTTCATATTAAATAACTTTGGAATAATTTGGATAGAATCGTATCCATGTTTCAGTAATTATTGAAAATATGCAATGTTCGTCATTTGTATGAAGTACAATGTACTTGATCTCAATCTCAGCGCCACCTAACCTTTGAATCAAGTTAAATCTATCATTCTATGCTACCCAGGCACGGGAACTATTCATCCAGTCAAGGTTGGAAAGTCCTACCGGGGGACGTGGTGGTGCACGATGGGGAGTTTGACAATCCACACAAGTTTGCGTACATCACCAATGTCATAGATTCCTGTAAGGGATTCTTTGACGAGCGACGGACCAATGCTCTGATCTTTGTGGAGTCTGATGCCAAAAACGCTGCCCGTCGTCAGATCATTCGTGAGACGTGGGCATTACCCATGCTGCAGAAAGCCCTCAACTTTAAGGTGGTGTTCATGCTGGGTGCCTCCAGGACGACCCCCATCCAGGATATTGTTAACGAGGAGTTCTATGCCTACGGCGACATCGTGCAAGAGAATTTCACTGAGAGCTTCAAACATCTGAGTCTCAAATCTGTCATGGGGCTCAAATGGACACAGACTTACTGTCCAGAGGCGGACTTTGTCATCAAGACAGACGACGACATCGTCATCCATGTCCCCAATCTGATGGCCTTGGTTGCCGGACTGAAAGACAAGAAGGTACTAAGGCCTTAATTTCCTTAAAAGCATGTTACAACCTCTCATTCTTGGCAAACAAGAAAGAAAATTACCCGTATTAGCATACCAGTGTAATTTTCTTATTGTTTAAAATATACTTAAAAATTTCAAAATATCGAATTTGGAAAAAGTAGAGAAATGTTGCTACCGTTAGGCATAGATAAAACTAAAATTACTGATAAATACATTACTTTTAATAAACGCAGAAAGTGGATTAAGCCTGGATTTTTTAAATATTAAATTAATAATTTTTAGAATATCAAAAAGTTAATACAGTGGAACCTCGATTATCCGAATTTACATATGTGCCGAGCCTACTCGAATAACCTAACAATTCTGATAATATGGATAACTGCGACCGTTTCATATTCTAAATAAATTATAATATACTCTTTATTTCCCTAATTTGTAGTCTAGTAAATGAATTTCAAACTTTCAACATTATATAAACCAAGGAGAAATTTTCTCTTTATTTTGTAGAAAATTACGTGTATTTATAGTATTATAAGGTCATTACAGTATTTTTTTAAAAAAAATTACAACACTTATTTTGAATCTCACATGGCTTGGATAATACGGACACTCCGATAACCGGGTTTCTGCTGAAGTTCAGAGCTTTATTCTTAAATAACATCTTTATTCCACCTTTTCCAGGATTCGCTGCTTTGCCATAAGAACAGGTCCCGGCAGATTATTCGTCGTGGGAACCCCTTACTGAAGTACCAGGTTGGCCAACACGAGCTACCAGGCACCTTCTTTCCAGACTACTGCGGCGGCTTCTTCTACCTGATGTCCAGAGGCGCAGCGCAGAAGCTGTACGCCGCTGCAGTTCATACACCCTACTTCTTCATCGAGGACGTGTATATCACCGGCTTCTGTCGACACAAGGCTGGTCTCCGGCTACTCGACCACCCATACATCGCTCTCCGGCCCCATGTCACGCCAGCCCAAGCCTCCTGTCACTTTGCCGATGGCAGAGTGACCACCCAGGAGCTGGACCAGGACGAAATGAAGCGAGTGTGGCAGGCACTCAACACCAGAGGCTTCTTTTGCCCCGTTCCAGTGAACACCAACACCACCAGGGGGCTGTGAATGTGAGGATTATTCTGTGATAACTATATGCGCTGATGACCGAAGAACCAACTAAGAACGAAAGTAAGACACAATCCATATTTGATTAGCAAAATTATGCACACACAAAAATACGGTGGAAGGAGTTGGCCAACACTCGGTATATCCAACCGAATGTTTGCAGTAAAACCTCGAGTGGTCGTATGATTTCTGAATTTCTTCCGAGGATGAACATTGTGAATAATTTTCGGTAGGAATTCTTGTTCAACAATCATAATTAGGGTAATTCCAACTGAGCATCTTATAGTGACATGCGCGCGTACATCCTTTTACTCCAGACATGACCATATTTGGTCAAATGCTAAAAGTATGGCATCATCTACCTGTAGAAAGTCATCTAGCAATTCATCGTGAAGCTTTCGAATAAATTGTAAGATAATCTGAAAATATTGTGACTGAATTTATGAGATGAATGCATGGGGATTTTGGAATATTGATTTTTTTCAACTTATGGCCTAGTTGCATGATGTATTCTAGGTCTGTTGAAATGTCCTTTGAGATTTTGTCTGGGATTCGATCCTTAAATCATCCAGATCGACAAAAACCTCAGGAGGTCCTGATTTGAACCTGGATTCCCGTTAATTCATCTGTGCATAATGATATGAAACCAATCAATGGTTATTATTGACGGATTTATTACACTTGTACATATTTGAAATAAGGCTACATTTTGTCTATAGTTCAAACTTCATATTACACACGTTGCTTTGCTCGTTGTCCTGTTCGTCCAGCTGCAGCTGTGATGTAGAAAACAAGGACGTCGCTCAAGATTTGAATCTATCTTTTAAACGAGTGAAGAAACCTTTCTGTGCATATTTTACGGTGTGAATAGTGTCCGCTGAAATAACGTCACGACACAATGATGCTGGCAGGCCACTGGCCGAAGACACTCCATATCGTTTATAGCGTTGAGCGTAGTAATCTGAGTCCAATCTATGCAGACTCTGGTAGATTCGCTCGCAGTCCTCAGCCGAATGGGCGATTGAACTCGTTTCACCTTGCTTAAAGCTTTGTGCGACTTTGCTGCGTATGTGCTGTCCAAGATCAACACCTGTTTTCGATATATCGATGGGCCAACTTTGAATAAGACGCATGAACTTCTTGTAAAGATGGGCAGACGCCATTTTTAAAATTTTTCTTCACTCCTTCGACTCCTTTTTGGCAACGGGCTTCAGTAAGCCAATTATCATCTTAAGTGCCATTCTGCGTATATCCTACGGTTGTTGCTGTTATGAAGTCTGGTGGATAGATGGCGTTGTAGAAATAGTAAGTAATCAAAAAGGCGGGAATTTTAAAATTTATTACACTAGAACCCCTATAATCCGAAATAGGAAACGTCAAAATTAGGCTAAGTAAGAAAACAAAATTTAATACTACAAACTGTTTCGAAAATACTTTGTGTATGTTTTTGGAAATACATATAATTAAATACAAATAAAAGCTAAACGGAAAAAAAGACTTAAGAGCAAAAACCTTACCAAACCTTAATTTTATGATAGTGACACTTGGGCGTGGGATTACAACCCTATCCTTTTAAATGGGTCAAATTTGAAAACATATTCACAGTTAAATAAAAAAAGTTTAAATAAAAATAAAAATTGTTTAAAATAGCTTAATAAATCAGCAAGGGTATTCGCTTGCCATTTTTCACTTTAAAATAGTAGATTAAAAAAATTAATATACAGATTTAAAAAGTGTTCGGTAGGTTGTGAGTGCAAAAATTCAAATAATAATTTAGTAAATATTAATTTAAAAATCTACCATTTTAAAGGGGAAAATGACAAGCGAAGACACTTGCTGATTTATTAATCTATTTTAAACAATTTTTATTTTTATTTAAATTTTTGTTATTTAACTGTGAATATCTTTATAAATTTGACCCATTGAAAAGGATAGGGTTGTAATTCCCCTTATGTCCGGATATTGTAAAATTCGAATGCAAAACATAATTTCAATTATGTAATGTATATATGCACATAATTTTTTAATCAACATTTGAAGCCATATAATTAAAGGAAATAATTAGAATAATAACGTATTAGGTCAATTTTTGAAGGAATTGCAGGTACGTCCTTTTTGAATGGCCCCCATGCGCCACTTTACAAAATGGTGGAAAAATGGCGTAGCGCCGCTATGCGGAGTCGTGCAGTTCGTGAAACTCCTTCTTTGAAATGCGTAATATTAGTTCATTCGTAGATGTGAACGCGTCGGAAGAGAATGCGCGATCAGTTCGGTGCAGATGTTTGATCGTTTCTAGTATTTTTATGCGTCAACAGAAAAATTGTTGAAAACTAAACGGCAAAAGGGGTTTTCTCGATTATAGGCGGCTAATCTCGCATTATCTCGTGCGCAAGAAGGAGAGGTGAATCCGCTATGAGAGAAATTTACAAGATGGCTGAGCTGAAGATTGAAGCTCCGTTAGCGCAATTCGAAACCGAGGAATGGGTGGATTTTCACGATTTTCAGAGTTCTGAAGACCTGGAAAACTCGAATAAGGATATTAAGAAACCAAAGGAGCTGAACGATAATGCCTTCGTGGACAATTTCGCCGAAACGTTCTCAGGCTCGCTGGAAGACTTGGTTAACACCTTCGATGATAAAATCACCAAATGCTTCTTCAATTACGATGAAAAGGTGGAGAAATTTGCGCCTGTACAAGTACGCACCCAAGAAGAAATTATGAACGAGTGTCAGTAAGTAATATTTAATATTTCATATGCGCATTGAGCGTTGAGAGTAGCAGCTTGATTGCCGCGACCCCGGAGCAAGCAACAAATCAATGATATCGAGCTTTGATCCAATTCAATATCCCTGTTGGGTATGGGGGAGGATGGGGTATTCTTGTCAAATTGATTTTTTTCTTCCTGTTTATAAATTCATCTTCGATGTTGAGTTGATTTTCAAGATAGGATATTGCTGGACGCCACAAGGCTGATCATAAAAATAATACTAAAACGCCCAAAATCGTTTACTCCCACTCCAAATTAGTTTTTAATATTCATATGACACCCAGAGGGCTTTAAATCAACAGTAGGTCTATAGCTTGGATCAGTACCCTTTAAATTGCATCCTATGGATTCGTGTATTTGTGTTAAAAAAAATAACCACAGTGATAAGTGAAGTGCCGAAGTCGGTGGCATGGTAGATCAGTCACCTTGCTGTTGTTTTCATGATTATAAATTCATCTCCGATGTATCATGTTGAGTTGATTTTCAATGTAGGATATCACTGGATGTCTCAAGGCTGATCAGAAAAATAATACTAAAACGCCCAAAACGTTTTATTCAATTCAGTCACCAATTTAGTTTTTAATATGTACATTACACCCTGAGGGTTTTGTATCCACAGTACTTGTGTGGTTTGGATCCTGTACCTTATCGAAAGCATCATATGGGTTCGTGTAATTATGTTATAAAAATAACCGCAGTGATAAATGACGTCTGAAGTTAGTGGCATAATGGGTCAGCCACCTAACTATGCTTCCTAAAAGATTTCCCACATCTGTTTCCAGTTAAATGCCAGAATAATTCCTCTAATCTGCAACTGTGCTCCTTACTCGTCTATTTCATTTTCTCCTTTACCCCGGTACGTATATTATCTTTGGTTGCGGAAGTCTGTTAATTAAGCTTAACTAAGCAATCAACAATCCTAGTTGATGTCATTCCAAATGACATGCAAGTTGTTCAACGCAGCGAAGAATGTTTAAGTGCCAACAATACTTCCCTTCATTCTGCACAAGAATTATTAACTAACTAACCTGGGGAGAATAAATATCATTTTTGAACCAATGGAAATGCCTTCATTTTCTGGTTGCTCACTGGAGCGATAACTACATGTGCATTTGAGCAGATTAGTAAATCATCTTTGAAAAGGGTAGTTATTTTTCTTAAAAATGCATGTGCCCAGAGCTAGCTAACAATCATTTGTTAATGTAGTTGTGGGATTTTTCATTATTTTATGTCAATTTGATGATGGTCAACTTTTGTTCGATAGCAGGGATCAATGTCTGAATAGTACTTCAATTTAAGTCTGATTTATCTTTAAAAGCTTTATTCTTAGCAATTTTGCAATAAAACTTTAAAAGTTTGTAAGCCTTAGGATTTATGTCATCAAATATATTTTATTACTGGGAAATTTGAAAAGCGTGTTATAATAATCATTAAAAATTTCAAAAATAGTTTACTAATCCTTAACTTCAGTGTTGCTTCACCATCTTCATACCAAGTAGCATTCAAATTTCAACGAAGAAGACATCTTAACTCCAAACATTTGTTTTATTACAGAGTTCAATACTATTTACATATTGTTTTTAATGATAGGCAATGTGCGTGCATATTATGAAAGTATCTGCAAGATTTAAAGTTTCAAAGGTCGTTAACTCGATTTTAAGTCAAGCTAAGCACGAAAACCTGCAAGTTGTTGTGCTGAAAAATTTTGAACTAATTAAAGTGCTATTAAAATGATATATTGGAAGTATTACTCTATCTAATCTACTTTTTTTAAATATTGTCAATGTCTTTCATAAATAAACAAATTATGCACTTATTTCAAGTCTCTTAACATCTTTATTCAACTCTGCTGTCAGTGCCGATAGATTCCAGAGAAATAATATTTTTCTACAAAATCTTACAAAAGGCAATGAACTGTTGCTTTGTAAACAATATGAATTGTTCTTCCACAAGAGTTGTGAACTCTATTCTATCGTGAAATCGTATGGCAGCTTTAGGTGGATTTTAAGGTGTTGAGGAGTTCTGTCGCCCCATGAACTCATAAACGCATTTAAACGTTTCTTTGAACTACCCGTGCATGCAGTCGATCGATCTGCAGCTATCCAGAAAATTTCTTTTGCTCCAAGCCACAACAAAACGTACTTAAATTCTAAGCACTTGGTTGATGGAAGGGACCCTCAGAACGCCTGCTTTCTTTTGCCTGAGGGCATATAGTTATTTTTCTCCCTTGTTGCTTGTGGCTTGTCCCTTGTTCAAAATATTTATGGGTCCCTCCCATGACCTGCTGTGAAGAACCTTTTTATGTGTTAACCTCGCCATACCATCTCTCCCCTTCATCGACAATAAAATGAGACCCTACAAGTTCTAATTCAGGTTTAATTACCATACTTCATTTGCACCCTCAGAAGGCTACTAGTCTCTGAAGGTACGAGGGTCTAAAATCCATAAAAAACCCTAAAAGTTCATTTTATAGAAGCGTTATTTCCGCGTTACTTATTGGTGGTAACGAACTGCTTACCAATACAATTCTCAGCACTAAAATTACTATAATTATTGCACTAAACTAATTAGACAATATGCTAGTTCAAACAAGTGAAAACTTGGAATTATTAAATAACAAGATTTTTTTTAATGAAGCACAGTTTAAAAATATGTACTCGTTAAGTCCTCCGAAAAAAATGTTTTTTTGTAAATAATAAAATAAAAAATAAATAAAATTGTGTTCGACTTATAAGATTTTTACGTTTCCCTTCATGTGGTTACGTGTGAGATGTGCAAAAGTAAGACACTCACTGTGCATTTTGAAAGATTTTGTAGGTTTTTTGGATGTAAAGACTTGATATGTTGATTGCGTACCTCGACCTAGATTCCAGTATACTGTATTTTTATTTACTGCCCAATGTTGCGCTTTCATAACCTGTAGGGACCACAGTGCTCTTGCACATTCCTCAATAAATAATGACTAGCAACAGCATTGTTTTATAACAAATAGTCAGTTGGGGCTTTAAAATAGACGTTTGCTTTTTAAGCCGTCTTTTTCACGTAATTTGTAACTCCTAAGTAGGTATTTTGGAAAAGCTTGAATTATACATATTTTGAAATTTATGCATTACTAATGACATCATAAGCTAAATTTGATTAATTGCTTTGCAAAAACAGTGACTAATGGGTGCATTGTATAAACAGTATACTAAATGTACTGTACTTGTCATGGGTGTATCCTTCCTTTTGTCATACAATATATGGCATGTTTCATTTTCAATGATATATTAATAAATGCACGCATACTGCTTTGAAACTAACAAACAAAATTGTCAAGTATAAACGAGGTTCATTTTTAGATAGCCCTGGTTAATTTTTTATTCAGTTCACGGTGTTTCGGCTTCGTCTAAGCCTTCTTGAGATGCTATTATAAAAGAGGTGATTATAATAATAAATTACATTACATTACGTTACTAAGGGAAATACATATCATAATGCAGTACAGTCGGTGTGCATAAAAGAAAGTATAAGAGCAGTTATAATTGGGCAGGCAAGTATTAGTGTATTTGTAACTATGGTTTTAGGCAGAAGAAAGACAGCTAGAGCATGCAAAGTTTTTTGGAACTGGAGTAAACAATTCAGTGAGACGAGTAAGTTCAAAGTTTAAAATTTCTTCATAAATACGTTTTTCCAGAAAAAAAAGTTAAGAAGAATCCGAAACGTCTAGAAATGAATAAAACTCAGGAATGTCTATAAATCATGTTCACTTAATAGTTACTAATTATTGCACTAAAACCACTTAGATTGTACAAGTATTGACTGTATAGGCTACGCAATTGTACAGTCAATTGATAAAATTCTTTAGAACAGCCCTCCTAACTGTTCCTATCTATCTTCTGTAGTTTCGAAAAAGGATTTTTGGCACAAAAAAAAATGCAGAGTGGACTAATAACGTTGACAAAAGGTGTGGCTTCTATTCCCTTCCTAAAATGCTGTTTGTTGTGCAATTTCACAATATTTACTTTTCATCAGTTATAAAATCCATTTTCGTGTTTTATTGAACTGTTGTTTATCTTTAGTAAAATAATATTGACGCGTTCATTAAATTCATTTTCTTCACTTAAACTTTTATATTCATAATTTATTATGTATAATTAATATTTAATCCAATCTGTTAAAAAAAATATTACTAAGTCATGGTGTAGCTTTGTCAATAAGATTTATCAAAGTTTGGAGTTTTTGGAAGTATTCGTTTCTGTGTGAATGCAACACAATTAAGTCTCGAAATTCTAAGTTTAAATATTTTGTGTTTTGGCAATATATGAGTGTACGACCACGAATTTTTTTCAGCCTTTGCACGTTTGTTTTCATGACCATTGCGTTCTTTGTTTTGTATTCCCGCATAATTTCAATACAATGATAATAGTTTTGTGCGTGCAATTGGACGATAATCCAAGTTTGCATGTTCATTACTTGTGTAGACAATTTGCCGCCGGTCCTGTTAGGGATTGTTGCCGTGCATTTAGTATGTACTGTTGTTGATAATATGGCGTGGCTTACACATGCGCAGCCACTAGGGCGCGCTGAATAAGTGATAAAGCGCGTCCCTAATTACTGCATAAATGATAGCAATGCACATATGGGAACATTTCAATTGTATATTTTCATGGAATACATGCAGGTACTGTTTCATAACAGCTTTACTGTGGGAAGCATGACAGTAGGTATACAATGGGAATAATGTTGCCAATGCCATGCATGCGATTTCTGAACACATCAAATCTTTATAGGTTTTAGTGATGCACTGGAGTCATGGATATTTCGCATTTGGGATATAAATTTATTTCATGATCAGCGATTGGATCACTGCATCGAGCAACATGTGATGTATCATGTATAGCACAAGTAACATTGTTGGGTGAACTCTGTGACTAGTGTCATACGTTCACACAATTCACTATTAAGCATTAATGCAGTGTCCATTATTTTCAAAATATTCATCGACACAGTTTCTGCCTCTGGATATAAATGACAATGCCATGCCATTGCTTGATCGATTTTGCAGGAGCCCATTAGCACCAATGGCAACTGGCCGCTGGTATTGTTGTCTTCTCACCATTGCAAATGACTGGCAGTTACTTTTCCATTTAGGTTATTGCATGCCGAATATGCGGAACTGCCGCCTCTAATGTCACATGTCACTCAGGCATAGCATAATCCACTTAACAGAAATGCTGAAAGATGGAGCGTACAATAAAAATTGACATAAGTTGAAGGAAAAATATTTTTGAGAATTTTGCTAAAAGATGTCAGGAGGCCAGTTGGGATTTCTGTTAAAAATCTATATTCTCTTCTACACATGTATGCACGCGTGTAATGTAGCAGATAGTATAGCTTTATTTATTGATCGACATTGACAAGTACATGAAGCCCTCTTGCAATGGCATTTTTGCTTGTACCATCCATTGCATGTCATGTGGTGCCATCTTTGATAAGGAATCCATATGCAGCTGTGGTGCATCAAGAAATTATGAAGAAAAAATTTTGTGCAGTTGTAAGCAATATAAATGGGTATGCATTGAGTAAAACCCAAATTGCAGTCGGCATGGTAATGCAACTTCAATGGCTTTATTCTACACTGTCAACCAACCTCTACATGTGAGATATTCGTCTGGTGCAAGTTAATTGCAAATCAATCAGGTGTTTCGAACCAATAGAGATATAAAGTTCTGTGGCCTATTCAAAAAGGACGTCTTCAAGAGAGGGTAGGGTTGTCTGTTTGCATGTGGACTGGGGGAGGGAGGTGATAGCCATTATGGACTTTTTGTTTAATTATCTTCTAAAGTTAGTGAAAGGGGGAATTATAAACCAGAATAAATGTGTCCCCAGTCCCAAATGCACTCGAATTTTTCAAACCACCGGAAAGTCCAGAATTATGCCTTACTTTGTGTTAAACACCAATTCTATGCTGGAATTTCCCCTAAAATGGACACTATGTGGACAGGGGGATGGGGCAGGAGGGCAATTTTTTAAGGAATTTTGGGAATGTCCTTTTTAAATGGCCCCTAATATCTATATAATTGGGGTTCCAGTTATTTCCATGGGTAATAATTGTCAGGATAGTTCCTCAAGCCAATCAGACGTGAATGTCCTCTCTAAAGAAAGACTTCATATTTATTCTTTCCGTTGTCATACCTAAATGTCGCCAATTTAGTTTTGAGGGTCTGTAAATTAAATTTGTGTTTGTATAGAAATAAACAATGCAGTAATCAAGAACGCAAATGACATTTCATTGGTTTAATTTCTCAATTGTGTCATTCACATGGGATTTCATTCTGGTTTTAATAGGACATTATCTTGATAAATATACTCTAGGGTTTAGGTGATAAATTTACAATACGTAATACGTTACTATCACATGCCCTAATTTCATGTAATCCTTACCAAGATAGCCCCAATAAAAACCAAAATTTATCCTACTTATTTATGCTCCAATTTTGAAATCAAATCAGTACTAGTCATAAATAATGTCAGGTGAATTGCAATTCATATTGAGCGCTGAAGGTATCTGTGCATTGTGCATGGATTGTTACATTAAAAAGCCTGTACTTTTTTGTGTATCTTTACACCACTGCAGTAAGCTCTTAGAATGAATTTCAGAACAGGACTTGTATAAGGTTTTGAATTTCCCTATGCGTTTTTTTAGTTGGCAACACTGCAAATTTTCCGTGATGCAATTATACATGCTGCACTTGTACATTTCCCCTAAATTAATAGAAAGCAGGTCGTGGACTTTCAGGACTAATTTCTGATGTGAGACAGACCACAATGATAGTAATGTCTAGCTTGATATAAATAAAAAGACCATTAGCCGTCGCTGACTATTGATGTGTAAAATCAATATTGCATCCCCTGAAATGGACTACTAAAGCTGAATGAAATCATTGCTTCTTGCTTGCATGGTTTGGGAATCTGGGATGAAATTATGTTGACCGAGGAAATCGGTCGTTATATCAATACTGGTACAGCAAATTGTCTGGCTTCCCTAGCAGTTGTTGTAGTATGTTGTAGTTGTAGTAATATATGTAGAACCATTTGCAAGGTTTGTCAAATGGTTTTACATTTCAATGCTATTATTTTTCTAGTTGATATCCAAAATCAGGATGGTGTATTTCTACATCACAGCACTCAGATGGAGCTTTGACATTTTCTGATTTAATTTCATTCCCAAAAGAGTAGGATAGAGCGATGACCTACAGATATTTTCATATTGAATAATTGAAAACGAAAAGGTTACACAGATTGTATCATAACAAACTTAGGCTTATGTATTGAATATATATATATATAAGGCCCATTAATTCAATACATAAGCCTAAGTTTGTTATGATACAATCTGTGTAACTTTTTCGTTATATATATAATATGTTGATAGCCTTGTTTGTGTGGGCTTCTTAAAAATTTTATGTAAAGCATTTTATTTAAAATGTTGTTCGTACTTGTTTTTGGATGGCGGGAATAGTGTAAGCACCTGAGTTTAGAAACATAAGATTATTTTTAATCCAACTAAGATTTTAAATAAAGATTCGTGGTTCACGCTCATGCTGTGAATTCCAAGAAAATTCTGCTATTTAACAATAAATGTTTGTCACCACGTATTTGTAGGATAATAAACTAAGTCGGCTCAAGTTTCAGTCTAATCAATTTGATAACAGAATTAATTCTAGGTAATCTTATCAGCATCATAAACGGTATACACGTATTTGGATTTGAACAACAATTATGCAAACAAGTAAAACAGGAAAAATGCATGTTAATTGAATTAAAGAACATTGAATTATTTACATTTCTATAACAGTTTGTAACATTTTAAACGGTGCGTAGATGTTTGAGTTTGAACAAGAATAACAAAGAAATTACGAGGGGCGATCAAAATGTGTTGCATACGCACAAAAAAACAGCAGAAAATCTGCAATTTTTCGATGTATAAGACCCGAGTTTGTTGACACATCCCATTTTTTAATGAGATTGTTTTAACCCCTCTCATAAAATGTATTATTTTAATTGGTTATGCAACTCGACGTTTTCGGATGACCACTTCTTTTTTTGTCAGTTACAGTTTTGTGTCCCCTCTTCAAGTTTAAACGCCACCTCTGTACCGTACTTTGTGAAACACATTAGTCACCATAAACTCCTAACATTTCACTATACATTTCACTCGGTTTCATGCATTTCAACACTGAAAAACGAATAACACCTCGTTGCTCATCTCGTGTGAACGCTTCCAAGTGAGGCGCCATTTTGTTTTGGATAGTTTGTTCGAAATTCTGCATGAATTGTGGCGCCATGTAGTGACCTAAACCCAAATTTCCTGCTGTTTAAAATGGCTATTTCAATTTTTGTTGTACGACATTGGTTTTCGAATAATAAATGAATATGCAAGACTTTTTGACCGCCCCTCGTATTATTGAAATTAAAAAAAAAAAATTTAACACAAAGTTTCAAAATAATTTGTTTGTGTTTTTCATAGTTTTCTTGATGTTTTTTATTCATTCCATTTGTAAAACTACGCTTGATCATCCACTTAAAATATGTTGCGGATTTCTTAAAATCAGTGATTCTTTAATCTAAAATGTGCATACTATTGTCTGGCAGTGTAATTGCTTTTTTTCAGTTTATAATGGTCTACTTTATTGTGCTACTTGATATTCACAGGAACTTGAGGAAACTAAATCATACATTGTACAGTTTTACAATATTTATTATTTAAAAGTATTGCTTTTTTAGTTTATAATGGTCTACTTTATTGTGCTATATACTTGATATTCACAAAAACTTGAGAATGAAACTAAATCATACATTGTGCAGTTTTACAATATTTATTATTTAAAAGATATAAAAGTTCTTGTAACCTCCAATATCTCCCGGTTGTCAGGCAATCATCGAGTGCAGGTTTTTTGTGCATTTTCTTGAGATTACTTTTTGGTTTGATTTTGCTATCATTCCTTATAGGTATACATTTGCTTCAATATTCGCTGTTCAGAAGTATACCTATAGATGGCCAAATCCATGACTGGCTGTTGTTAGCCTTTTCGATCTATAGACTCTTGTATTTTCTCTATATTTTTGCTTGGTTGCATTAATAATGGTTCCAACGGCGCGTGCAAAAGCAATCAATTTTTATAGCAGTTGAAAATGCAGTATTCCACAGAATTTATTAACTCGATCTTTCGTATACAACTGAAATGAAGACGCTATTTGCTAAAAGGTGGGAGCTTAGACGGTTGTTAGACCGGCATTTGGGACTTATCGAAAATAATGTGCAGTTTTGTTTTTTTCAACAGCAACAACAGAAAACGGCTGTAATTAAAGGTGCCAGTTCAGAATTCTAGAAAATACAAATCGTTCCAGGGTGTCCAAGAATAAATAAATAAATGGATTCGCTATTGTGTTCTAGAAATTATACTTAGAATTTAAAATAGCATGCTATAGCTTTTTTACAATAGGTTTATTCTTAGAACTGTGTTCGTTTTTTATATCACGAAGTTACTTTAAAGAATCTCTGAAATAAGAAGTTGAGCATGTTTGAAAAGTGTGTGTGAACAACGGTAGCCTTGGTCTGCGCCAGTTTGTCCAACCTTGTTTGAAACTATCGATTGAACAGAACCGCAGTGCTACGCAGTTTTGTCTGTAGCTTATGGCTTCATGCCAGATGATATCAGCATGATAAAACTTAAGCTGAAATCGTATACTGCACAAAGAATGTTTTGCAAATGTATTCAATGCGGTGTTCCATACTTGACATGTATAATGGATCAATGTATACTAGGTGTCCATTGCAAATGTCACGGAAATATACATCAAGATGACTCTTGAGCAGCTATTCAGGCTGTTTTTTGTGTGAAATTATTGAAAAGATTCTTCATTGTACAGAAAGGAGTTTTCTTTTATCTGTAGGTATACATTGATCTATAACAAACCTTTATCAATTTAAAGACATGCTCGTGGACATCCTTACAGAAAAGATTTCTGTTTATTGGAAATATATTTCGAGGACCAATTATAAGACGTCATCGATAGTAAGACGCACATTTCAATGCCACCAACCGAAATAAAAAATTTCTTAGAATATCTTTTCAATTTACTAACAACAACAATACGGAAACAGGTTAATTGTAAACAATGGACACACGAGGAAGGAACTTTTATGTGCGTTATTTCATGTATAATATTTGAGAAAAATATCCGCGGAAATTATTCAGCTGACCAAAAATATACATCTGGAGGCACAACATTGTTGACCCACATATACATCCAAATGTATGTTTGTTGGTCAGATGTAGGAAACAGCGATGTTTCCAATCCTCGATTCTAAGACGCACCCCGTTTTTGACATGTTTCTATGTGGAAAAAAGTGTTACAATTGATAAAATACAGTATTTAAATATTGAAGGCTTATTAATAGTCATCAATGCTGTGTAGTAGTGAATGCAGGACGAGGGCATCTCAACGACTTTAGGACTTTGGAAAGCATTTTTTATTTATTTATGCAGATGCATTTTAGCCAATTTTGGATCCTTGCTTGAGGGGTTGTCTTTAAGATAAGTCACTGTTTCTGATTGTGGGTGTCTTCAAAAAACTCTATAGGTCAAGGGCTAGGCTATAATCACAGTCTTGCCTTTAACGACTTTTCTGGGTTTTTTTATGTTGTGACCTAACAGATTGCAAACCCACACGCCTTATCAGCATGGCAGCAGAAAACCATAAGTAACGCGTAATTTGTGTTCAGAAATCCACTGATAAATTTTAAAAGTATGTTTGGAGACCTATGATGTAACCACGGATTGCCAATCGTGTCCATATCCCATAGACCTTCGTGACAGCTGTCCACTTGCTTGTGTTTGCGTGTTTATCTGGACTGGGCGTTAGTACGTGCTTATTAACTGGGATGAGATGAATATGAATTATTGAAATGTAGAAACCCTTCGACCTTTCCATGCGTCACCAGGAGTTTATCTTGTTCGACAAAGGTCTAGATTGCAATTTTATATAAAAAAAAATTAACTGTTTTCTCGAGTCTCATATTTTCAAATTCTTTTAAAACTGTCACGAGTTTTACAGTCTGAAACAAATACAAGAAAAAAAGTCATTGTTGGTAAATAAAGTTCCTTTATTTTGGCTGACAAAAATACATTTCTAAGCGTTTACATTATTGTGTGTATTCCATCCAAAAACATGAAACCAGGAACCCCAAAGGTCTTAGAACTTAATTTTTGCATTGCACTTCCCAGCACCTTTATTAAATTGCAGATTTGTTTTGGACAATGTTTATTCAAAACAAATGTCTGCTTGGATGGTAAATATTTGGGGTGAAACTCTGGTTTAATTCTTTAATATTTTGGGTAAAACTCTGGTTTCTTTAATACTTTTGGTGAAACACTGGTTTCTGTAATATTTTGGGTGAAACACTGGTTTCAGGTAATGTTTTGAGTGAAACACTGGTTTCTGTAATATTCTGGGTGAAACACTGTTTTCTGTATTATTTTGGGTGAAACACGGGTTTCTGTATTATTTTGGGTGAAACACGGGTTTCTGTATTATTTTGGGTGAAACACTGGTTTCTGTATTATTTTGGGTGAAACACTGGTTTCTGTATTATTTTGGGTGAAACACTGGTTTCTGTAATATCTTTAGTGAAACACTGGTTTCTGTAATATCTTTAGTGAAACAGTGTTTCTGTAATAATTTTGGTGAAACATTGGTTTCGGTAATAATTTTGGTGAAACATTGGTTTCTGTAATATTTTGGGCGAAACACTGTTATCTGAAACATTTTGGAAACATTTCCTTTTTTTTAATGCATCATTTAACGAAAATTGTGTTAGTTTAACTTGCATCTAAATGTCATCTTAAATCGAGCATATTTTTCAAAAACTATTTGTATCCTATCAATTCGTTTGCCAAATTGGCTGGGGCACTTGCATGGAAAACGTTATTTTATGATGAAAACATTTGGCAACAATTCGGTATTGTTGAATTCTGACGTATACACGCACTTATCCTGTAATGTCATTTAGTGTAAAACTCAAGTCTCACACAATCTAATATCCAGTGTCTAGTAACTGGGAATTACTGCAATTCACGTGATGCCAATTTGCTCATTAGGACTTGTTAGGATTCATTATGTCGAGCTGTGTTCATTCTGATATTGTTTTAGGGAGCAAAAACAATCTCTTATACAGGAAATTAAATTAGCAGAGACGGATATAGCCTTGCATAGGCTTCAATATAATACGACTTGAAAGTAGTGCAGTACTTTCACGTGACATTTTATCCCTCATCTTCCCAGCGTTCCCAAGTTTACTGTGAAAAAAACCGACCTGAAATGTGACGTCACACTTGCTTGCATCTGTGGCGGATGCATGCAAATGGATCCGTAATTCTGAGAACGGCTGCTTCTGGTTCTATAATAGGCTCGACTTGCTATTAAAATGAGTTCATCGTGTAGGGATGAAGGGGGAGGGGGAGTTACCATGGCTCCTGGAGCCCAAAATATCAATATTTTTCGAGATCTGTTGCCAGCCAGACTGGGTCGTGTGGCGAGACTCCAGTTGAGTCAGACAGCAGTTTTTTCGGAAATTAAAAATGTATGTTTGTTTTTCCATGACATGTCCTGTGTCCGTGATCCATAGGGAATGCACAAGTACACGTAGATCGAACTCAAGTTACTCACCTGTATTTTGTGTTTACGCAATTTAAAAATAAGATGCTATTTAAAAATGACGTCCTTAAGAGGGGGTATGGCATTTTTCAAAAGTCAGTGAAAGGGGAAATGGACACCAGAAGAAATGTGTCCCCAGTCCCAAACGTACTTGAATTTTTAAAATCTTGGGAAAGTCGGAAATTATGCCGAACTTTGTTAAGAGGGATCACAACCCTATCCTTTTCAATGGGTCGGGCTTGCAAAGATACTCGCAGTTGAATGTGGGAGGTTTGGGTGGGGGTGAGAATTGTTTGGGGTGGCTTAAAGGATCAGCAAGCTAGGCCTCATTTTGTTATTTTTCACTTTGAAATAGTAGATTTTTTTAAATTAATATACAAGTTTGAATAATGTCTGTTATTTTGCACACGCGGCCAGCAGGTGGCAGCATATGAGATAGGCAAGTTGTGAGTGCAGAAATTCAAATAATTATTTAATTTAAAACAATCTACTATTTTAACGTGAAAATGACACGATCAGTACCTTGCTGATTTATAAAGCAAGTGTCTTTGCAAATTTTCCCATTGAAAGGGATAGGGTTGTAATCCTCCTTAAACACCACTTTCAATGCAGGAATTTCTCTTCGAGATCAGGAAATTTCCGTTAATCAGAAAAATCTGGAAAATTGTTATGGAATTGGTAGCGAGTAGTGCTTGGAAATTTATAGGATGAGCTTTTTTTTTTGTATGTTCCAAAATATTTTCTGGACACCCTGAGTTAAAAATACTTTTAATCAAGGCAAAATTACTTTATAAAGTTTAATTCAAATATTTGAAAATATTTTATCGAATAATTTTTAGCATTTTAGTTTGTTTCTGAATCTATTATTTGTTTCTTTATAAGTCTGATTTTATTTATACATACATGAACTGTATATTTTTACACTGAATTCTGGAGAATAATGAACCAACCACAACAACCGATGACGCTTAAATTTTGGAATCTGTGTTTGTAAAGGTGCGTTTACACCGCACCAAAAGCAAAAGCAAAAGCAGAAATTTCGAAAACATGTTGGAAAAACATGTTTTTCAAAACTTGCTTTTAGTTTTTATGTTTTCTGCTTTTGAAAATAAGG
>JAQGBW010002432.1:0-19929 GCA_034698625.1 Julus scanicus
CCAATAGAAATTTTCTATTGATACCAATAGAAAACAACGTTCCAAATAACAATAGAAAACAATAGAAATCTCTATTGCTTTTTTTCAATATGGTGGTGTCTTTTGTAATTTTGAGCGGTGTTAGTTGTGTTAAACCTGTTAAATTTTGTTGGCAGCTGCGGCTACACAGTACACATTGAGACCACTTCAGTGTCTCGCTAGTGTAGACACTTGCTATACGTTTTTAAGTGGTTGTGGATGCACTTAAGTGCAATAGCATTGATTTGGTTTGCTAATGGATTGAAGAGCGCCTTTGGATCTAATTTCCAGCTTATGCTTCATTTGCCTTCACACCGTGTTATTTAAACGCGTTCAAAACGCCCCCTCTACCGGCGTCTACCAGCGTACATAAATATAGACATTAAGGTATTCCTCACGTATCCTTTAAGTTTAAAATGATGCAGGTTTCCGGTATAAAAATCTTTCACCACAGGTTCTCAAACAACCTACTTAAAATGCTTCATTATATTTTAATACTAACCCCCGTACCACAGCTGCTCAACAAACAGAAGCTCAAGCTTGGCCTCCTCTAAGCTTAATCTCAAGCTTGAGTCTCACATTTGGCTATCTTGTCACAGTCTTGAGCTCGTCTTGGCAATTTTTCTGCGCAGACTTGAGACACAGCTCGGTCTCATGCTCATGTAATTTGTGCCAAACTGCAGCTCAAGCTTTTCCTCTTTTAAGCTACATCTCAAGCTTAAGCTAAAGCTTGAGATGACACCGTACCACAGTTGCTGAAAAGGCCACATTCTTAACCAAGATTGAGCTCAAGCTCAACTTCGATGAGTTTATCGATACTCTTTCCTGGAAATGCATTTGCAAACAGTAAAATGGGATCAAAGTTAGCGAAAATTGTTTGCTACAATTAAAATAACAAAGAATTTGCATATTTAACATATTTAACATGAAAATTTGGAGACCGTGCAAAGGTCAAATTTAATTACAGAATAGAATCTGACAAATAAATCGGCGTCCATTTTGGTAATCTGCCCTCTAAGCTGGTCTTACGGTACCTCCTGACCAACCTTGAACTCTGCCTCAAATTTGGATGTCTTGAGCTTGACTTATCAATTTTTTGTGCAGCTATGACAAGCATTTTGGCCTTTACATGCAGCTCAGTCTCAAGCACATGCAATTTGAGCAGCTGTGGTACAGGTATAGGTCACATTTGGCTGTCGTGTCACAGTCTTGAGCTCGTCTTGGCCATTTTTTGTGCAGCTGTGGTATGCATCTGGGACTTGAGACGCAGCTCGGTCTCAAGTTTATGAGATTTTAGCAACTGTGATACATGGTAAGAGACAATGTTATTGATGCAATATCTAGTGTATATCAAAGTATACTCAACGCCATTGGCTGCCCTCTTAAGTCAAGAGCCATTTTAAGGGGCAACTATACAAAGCCCAGATACCTTATTTTACGGACTATATAAGACGCATTTTTTTCTTCCAAAAATTGCCTCCAATATACTGCGACTATAAGACGCACTTTTTTTTAAAAAAAATTGCTCAAAAATTAAGGTGCGTCTTATACCCTGGTGAAAAAACAATAGAGATTTCTATTGTTATTTTTAACATTGTTTTCTTTTGGTATCGATAGAAAATTTCTATTGTTTTTATTGGTTTTAATTGTTTTCTATGATTTTCTATTGTTTTCTATTGTTCAGTCAATACAGCTAAACCATAGATGTCAATAGAAGACAATACAGGAACCATAGAAAACAATTAAAATCAATAAAGTGTCCAAATAACAATAGAAACCAATAGACATCTCTATTGGTTTCTATTGTTTGCTATTGTTATTTGGAACGTTGTTTTCTATTGGTATCAATAGAAAATTTCTATTGTTTTCTATTGTTCAGTCAATACAGCTAAACCATAGAAGTCAATAGAAGTCAATACATGAACCATAGAAAACAATTAAAATCAATCAAGTGTCCAAATAACAATAGGAACCAATAGAAATCTCCATTGCTTGGTTTCTATTTTTTTTTTCACCAGGGTAGTCCGTAAAATACGGAATGTTTTCTCCACCCGGACAACGAGTTATTTTAAATGTTATGTTGTAAACGAGCCTAGAACGAGTGATTTTGTGATCTCTTATACAATTAAAATTGTTATCAAAATGTGTGCTTTAATTAATGTGTTGACCACTTTTTCATTTTAGGCCTATGTTCCGCTTTGAATCGTCACTGATTTGCCATTCATCCAGCAGTTCTTTGAAAAGGTAAGAGCTGACTAAATTAACGTCATCTTCCCTTTGTGTACGTCGCTATTAAATCATAATGAACTTAATGAAAGAAAAATTTCCGTTTTATTGAAAATGTTGATAATTAATTACATTAGGAAATTTGATAAAAATTGTATTAAGGTACGGCGCTTTTGGCGTTTGCAAAGTC
This sequence comes from Julus scanicus, assembly GCA_034698625.1. Taxonomy (NCBI): domain Eukaryota; kingdom Metazoa; phylum Arthropoda; class Diplopoda; order Julida; family Julidae; genus Julus; species Julus scanicus. The sequence goes on from JAQGBW010002432.1 coordinate 2,435, forward strand.
ACGACCCTTTTTTCGATCACGGTGTGATTTACCCGAAGTTGGCGAGGTTTGATCCCTCGATTAGCCGGAGATGCTTGCCATCGCACGTTCGGGGTCAAAGTTCAAACGGAACGTCGAGCTCTCTCTTGATTAAAATATAATCGAAGCGAAGTAGGCGAATAAACATCGACTCGCGAGCCATAAGCTTATAGGATTAACGAAGAGAACCCCAAATAACACCAGCATTTGCTTACTCTAATGCTTTTCCGATGCTATATGGGATATGTTGGGGCCTAAAGACCCCACGTGGGGCTCAGGGGGGAGGGAAAGGTGAAGGATGACGAAGGTCGTCCATAAAATGCTGTTGGAATTCATAGCACTGATTGTTTTAAGAAAGTCTTAAAATTGAGCAATGTCCAAATATTTGAGCAAGTCTTTGGTGGAAAAGAGCTATAGATAGACATATTTGGGCCATATAGAGAAATTTATAGGTCATGATGGACCAAATGTGCATTCTAATTAGGCGTGATGAGCCATATGCATGGTCATGGAGGGACCTTTATGTAGGGCTTCAACTTGACTATACATTATGTGTTTTCCACCCATGCAGTGACTTAAGAGAGGATATTTGGTACCCAAGGCAAAAACACCCAAATTTGCACACTCCCCCATCCTCCATTACTCAATTTTCCGCCCTTCCCCCATCCTTCACTACCCAATATTGCGCCCTTCCTTCCGTCCATTCTCCACAACCCAAATTTGCGCCCTTCCACCATCCTCCACTACCCAATATTGCGCCCTTCCTTCCGTCCATTCTTCACTACCCAAATTTGCGCCCTTCTTCCCCATCCTTCCCTACCTAAATTTGACACCTTTTTTCCCATCCTCTACTAAGCAAATTTTCGCCCTTAGCCTCCCACATCCTCCACTACCCAATTTTTCGCCCTTCTTCCCCAACGTTTCCTTACAAAAATTGTCCACCTTCTTTCCCCATCCTCCACCGCTCACATTTACGCCCTTACCCTCCCCATCCTCCACTGCCCAAAATTGGCCTCGTCTTCCCCCATCCTACCCTACCTAAATTTGCCACCTCATTTCCCCATCCTCCACTAAGCAAATTTTCACCCTTAGTCTCCCCATCCTCCACTACCCAAATTTGCCCCGTCTTCCCCAATCCTTCCCTACCTAAATTTGCCACCTTCTTTTCCCATCCTCCACTAAAAAAATTTGCACCCTTAGCCTCCCCCATCCTCCACCACCCAAATTTGCGCCCTTCCTTCCCCCATCCTTCCCTACCTAAATTTTCAACCTTCTTCCCCATCCTCCACTACCCACATGTTATGCTCTAACCCTCCCCATCCTCCACTACCCAAATTTGCCCCTTCTCTCCATCCTCAACTACCCAAATGTACCCTCTTCTTCTCCCATCCGCCCCCACCCAAATTTCCATTTCCCCCATCATTGTTTATATCTTGCTACTTCAAATAAGTGTACTTATCAAGTTTCTACAATAATTAATGAGTTTATATAATCCAACAAATCCATTTTAAAATGGATATAAGAGTATGTTCTTGGACATACTTTGGGCACCTCCCTCCCCTGCGCTACACCACCGAGTGACCCATGATGACAAATACCTTAAGTATATGTGACAGCAATAATTCTGTCACATTTGACTTATTGACATTTTGCACATGTTTAAAACGTGTTTTTATCCGTTCTGATGGTATGCAAACATGAAGCTCATATAACTATTTTTGCAAATGATGTCAACACATTACACACAAACGCCTAGGGCGCTCCATGCGGCTGACGGTGGCGCCCTCTCGCGTTCTTCTAAACCCACTGATTGTTTCTTTTAGTTCGCCATGCATGGCCATTTGTAGGTTATTTCAATTTAAGTAAACACGACGTCTAATTCCGCGCATATTTTATTTACTGTTTTTCTAAACTGCTTTTGGCGCCATCCCAAAAACGTCGAAGACGTTGCTGCTCAACGTTGTTTAGAAGATTTTTTTCGTCTTAAATATAAACTCGTAAGTGTTTCTAGATGCCCGAATTGAATCGACAACGCCACCTATACTTTTAGAAATTGGATTTAGAACCGTGATTTCTTAACCGTAGTTTGTTTCGATGTGTAAAAAACATTCATGATTCATACCATGAGGGATTGAAATCTGGTTCATCTCAAGATGTGATATTTCAAAATTTGATATGCTCATTTATGGCATTTATACAACATATTGCGTGCTAGTCCAGAATTCTCTACATCCTAATCTAGAAATATATTACAAAATGTGTCCTAACCAAGATTTTATTAGACTTTTATGTTTCCTAGGCTTATGCCTCCAAATTTATGTATTGCAGTGAAGCTTATGTGTTTCAGATTAAAGCTTGTGCATTGCAGTGAAGCTCATGTGTACTGCAGTGAAGCTGATGTGTCCTGCAGTGAAGCTTATGTGTTTTGCAGTGAAGCTTAAGTGTATGACAGTGAAGCTTATGTGTATGACAGTGAAGCTCATGTGTACTGCAGTCAAGCTTAAGTGTACTGCAGTGAAGCTTATGTGTCCTGCAGTGAAGCTCATGTGTCCTGCAGTGAAGCTCATGTGTCCTGCAGTGAAGCTCATCTGTCCTGCAGTAAAGCTTAAGCGTATTGCAGTGAAGCTTAAATGTATTGCAGTGAAGCTCATGTATATGGCAGTGAAGCTCATGTGTGCTGTAGTGAAGCTTATGTGTACTGCAGTGAAGCTCATGTGTACTGCAGGAAGCTCATGTGCAATGCAGTGAAGCTTATGTGTATTGCATTGAAGTTTAAGTGTATTGCAGTGAAGCTTAAGTATATTGCGGTGAAGCTCATGTGTAGTATGGTGAAGCTTATGTGTTCTGCAGTAAAGCTTAAGTGTATGGCAGTGAAGCTTAAGTGTATTGCAGTGAAGCTCATGTGTATGGCAGTGAAGCTTAAGTGTATTGCAGTGAAGCTCATGTGTAGTGTGGTGAAGCTTGTGTTCTGCAGTGAAGCTTAAGTGTACTGCAGTGAAACTCATGTGCAATGCAGTGAAGCTCATCTGTATGGCAGTGAAGCTCATGTGTAGTGCAGTGAAGCTTAAGTGTTTTGCGGTGAAGCGTTTTAAATAAAGCTGCGACCGCCAAAATAAAAGGGATGTTAGGTTTATTATTTATCCTAACATTATGTTTCATAAACATGTCAAGAACGTGTACGATGGTTGTTAATACAGTACGTTCAAGACAATGTCTGCCCGTACTGTTGAACAACGTCTGAAACAACAAACCCCGAATATATTGATTACGAAATAAACCAACCAACTTCTGAGTGCAGGGAATTGATACAAAAATCTTTTGTCTGGCACTTTACAAATAAAATATTCAAACAGTTGCTGCTGTATATTGAACATCAGGGTTATAATGCAGAAGACGTTTTTGAATATTGATATCTTGCCTTATTCAAAGCTCACTCTAACGGAAGTTAGAACGAGTTTAACTTCCGTTAAATTCAACTCAATACCCTACAGTCAGCATAAAATGTCATATGGTGAGAGGGTGTGAGGGGTGAGGGAAGGGAGGACCATTTTTAAAGTTTTAGTTTGTTTTCAGAAGCAGTTAGGAGATTTATCTTCGGGTTAAAAATAATAATATTCGTCCCTCAGGTCAATGTCACGCAGATGTTGTTTTAATCATGTAATATGTATAAACATATCCAAATTTATCTCTGATTTATGTTTACGTACTGCATATTCAGTTTCCTGTTTTAAGAAAACCTCAAATTTGTATGTGAACTACGTGCGTTAATCATGGGTGGAAAACTTATATTCGGGCCATGAGATATTTAAGGCCAAATATATGCACGGCTTATACATGGCTTTATCTGGCCCATCAGGGGTCATGTAGGGCCCATACACGTCCATGTATGACCTTTCTAGGGCTAAGTATGGTACATACATGGCTATGGCACTTCAGGGGCCAAGTATGGCCCATTCATGGCTATATGGCTATATATGACCCATCAAGTTTCAGGTATGACCCATGCATGGCTATGAATGGTCCTTAAAATACCAAGTATGGTCCATGCATGGCTGTATACAGCCCAAACATGTCCATTTTTGGCCCATAGATGTCTATATACAACTTTTCCACTCGGGCCATCTAAGGCCAAATATGACCCATCAAGGGTCAAATATGGCACATGGCTATAAATGGCCCATCAAGGGTCAAATATGGCACATGGCTATAAATGGCCCATCAAGGGTCAAATATGGCCCACCCATGGCTATATATGGCCCTTAAAATACCAAGTATGGCCAATACATGGCTGTATACAGCCCAAACATGTCCATTTTTGGCCCATAGATGTCTATATATAACTTTTCCACCCGGGTCATCTAAGGCCAAATATGACCCATCAAGGGTCAAATATGGCATATGGCTATAAATGGCCTATCAAGGGTCAAATATGGCCCACCCATGGCTATATATATGGCCCTTAAAATACCAAGTATGGCCCATACATGGCTGTATACAGGCCACACATGCCCATATATGGCCCATACATGTCCATATACTTGTATAACTTTTGCCCCCATTCCCACCCAGGCCATATAAGGCCAAATATGCATCAAGGGCCAAATATGTCCAATTAAGGGTCAAGTATGGCCAATACATACTTATGTATGGCCCTTCACATACCAAGTGTAGCCCATACATGGCTATGGAAGGCCCTTCAAATGCTATGTATAGCCCATAAATGGCTACGGATGGGTATAAAATACTAATTATGGCCCGTACAGGTTTATGGATGGCCCTTCAAATGCCATGTATGGCCCAAGCATGTCCATATATAACCTTTTCACCATGGCACTCATGGCCAAATAGGACCATACACTTCAATCTCAATATATGATCATATCTGTTTAATAATTCCATGTGTGAATGTCTGGTATCCATATATTTGAAAATGTCTGTTCTGTCCATATTTAACAATAGATGTTTTAAAACATTCATTAGAGCAATTCAGTGTATAAATTATCCACTTTGTGTTATTTTGGTCCTACGTTTCGCCCATATATGTTTGCTCTTGTCGCCTCATTTTCCTCCAATGGCCTCCTGGGCGCCCATATCTGATGAAATTTTAATTCCTCATCAGTCTAAAGCTGAAGGTGTTCTCCAAATTAAGTGTAGTTACCGAAACGTTGATTCCGTCGTAAATCCGTTCACTAACGGACCTTGACGTCGTTAAAAACTCCCTTTTTTCAAACACAACGACTGGGGCTAATTTGGGTAATGATAAATACATAAAAGAGAGGCGAGGGTTCAAATGGGGAGACTGAGGAGGAGACTTGTTTCAACAACAACAATAACAACAGCAATATTGTATCGAGGCCACGATTAAATAGATAATATGTAAAACGAGTGAATTGTTACAGTACTATGGGACCGGAAACGGCTGATTCGGTCCTTATCATATACTGTAATCGCAAAAGGGGAAAAGATGTCTGAAATGTGAATTCGGTGAAATCATTACCGTATGATGTAAAGTAATTACGAAATATTATTCCTCATTAAAAGTTACGGATGAAGATAACCTTTTCGAGTAGCCATTAACCTCTAATTGGTGGATTTTTAGGAGGACCTTCGTGACGTCACGTTTGCACTGGTGACACAAAGTGAAAACCAGACTTGGGCAGGGTACTGATTATGAGTACACTGGAATTTTTCTCCCTAGCATGAGTAGGACTCTTCATGATGTAAGCAGTAGTCATATGAAATCGGTATGAGTAATATCGTAATCAGATTTAGGCAAATTGTACTCATTGGAACTCAGGGACATGTTTCGTCCATTATAAGTAAATGTTTGTAATCACCCATTATAAGTACATTTTTGTATTCGAGTGCATTATACTCGTATGTTTTGAGTACGTTTGTATTCAATTACTCGTTATATCCTGTACTCAAACTTATTCAATGTACTCAATTACAACTTTAAAGTATTTCTGAATTCATACTCGATTACATTGGCACTCATAATATCAGATATTAAATACTTAGGGACATTTGGAATCTCCAATTTGAAGTACATTAAACTCATGTTTTGAGTACATTTGTATTCAGTTACTTTAGTACTCATGTTTTGAGTACATTTGTTTTCAATTACATTAGTACTCATACATTTTGAGTAAATTTGTATTCAATAACTTTAGTGCTCATGCAGTTTAAGTACATTTGTATTCAATTACTCGTTATATCCAGTACTCAAATTTATTTAATGTACTCAATTACTGCCTTAAAGTATTTCTTAAAGTCGTTAAAGTAATTCATACTCGATTAAATTGGCACTCATAATTTCAGATATTAATACTTAGGAACATTTGTAATCTCCAATTGTAAGTACATTATAACTCATGTTTTGAGTACATTTGTATTCAATTACTTTAGTACTCGTATATTTTGAGTACATTTCTGCTCAATTACTTTAGACCATACATTTTGAGTACATTTGTATGCAATTACTGGTTATATCCGCTACTCAAGCTTATTCAATGTACTCAATTACTGCCTTAAAGTATTGCTAAATTTATACTCGATTACACTGGTACTCATAATTTCAGATATTAATAATGCTCAAGGACATTTGTAATCACCCATTACGAGAACATTGTAATGGAGTGCATTATACGCGTATATCTTGAGTACATTTTTATTCCATTACTCGTTATACTCAGTATTCTTTTACTCGTTACTCAAATTTATTCAAAGTACTCAATTACAGTCCAAACTTATGCAAACTACACCAAACCAAACAACACCAAAATGTTCATAAAAAAGTTAAATTCAAATCAACACCCTTTTATAAAAGTACCATTAATGAAATAATGCATCAAAATTGTGTCAATACTGCATATACGATATTGTAAATATCCTAAATGGACACCCAAGTTGTACTTTATGGCATGCCCAAACATGTCTCTCTCTCTCTATATGTGTATATGTTAGGGCCCAGTATTCGCGGGAAGCGATCTCATTAAGACTGTTGTATAGCAGATAAGCCTGAATTAATGGGATAATGAATTTTAATTTCTAATCGTAAACACGGATGGACAGCAGCATCATAAACATTAGCCCTGCTTTTGTTTGCCATTTATAACAAATATGAGAAACGGCCAGATCATAAAACGATGCAAATCTGTACACACGAGGGGCTAATTGCCAACACACACACGACATGGAACAAACAAAGGTGGCGCTGCTGATGCTGCTCTTGTTCATCATCATCATCATCATCATGTTTGTTTTAAAGCCAGACGCTTATCTCATTCGTTCTTTGCTAATTAGAGACAGATTAAGCCGTGTTTCAAAAGTACTGCGACACACAAAAAACGTGAAATGTTGACAAGAAGAACCTGTAAAACTTCCATATATGGCTATTCCCGAAATTGGGCACAAATTAAACATGTAATTTAATTTATATCTGTCCCATCATTGGCGATATATAGTCCATGCATGTAAATCATCAATCCAAATAGTAACTATAATAAAGACTAATGATGGAAAATCTATATATGGACATTCATGGGCCATATATAGCCATGTGTAAGCAATATATGGGCCATGTATGACCCTTGATGGACAACCTACAGGCTAGATTAAGTCCACACATGTTTATAAATGGTCTATGCATGTCCATGTATGGAAATTCTAGATATGGACGTTTATGGGACGTACATATATGTGTAAGCAGTAATTGGATCATGTATGGCCCTTAATGGTCAACATAAGGAGAATATTTGTGCTTTTGATGGGCAACATAAGTTCCATATTGAGTCCACACATGTTTATATATGGTCCATGCATGTCCATGTATGTTATATCTATGCATGAACGTACATAGGCCATATCTAGCCATGTTTAAGCAGTATATAAGCCATGAATAGCCCTTGATGGGCAACATAGGGACAATATTTGTGTTTTTGATGGGCAACATAAGTTCCATATTGAGTCCACACATGCTTATATACGGTCCATGCATGTCCATATATGGAAATTCTAGATATGGACGTTCATGGGCCATATATAGTCATGTGTAAGCGATTTATGGCCCATTTATGGTTCTGGATAAGCAACTTAAGGGCAATATTTGTGCTTTGATGGACAACATATGAGCCCTATTAAGTCCACACATGTGTATATTTAATCCATGCATGGCCGTACATGTAAATTATTTATATGGATATTCATGGGCCATATATACAGCCATGTGTAAGCAGCACATGGTACATGTATGGTCCTTGATGGGCAACATAAGGAGAATATTTGTGCTTTTGATGGACAACATAAAAGCCAGCTGTGATCTTTAATGGGTAACATAAGGTCCAGATTGAGTCCATACATGTTTATGTATAGTCCATGCATGTTTATATATGGAAAATCTATACATGGACGTTCATGGACCATATATAGCCTTGTTTAAGCAGTATATGGGCCATGCATGACCCTTGATGGGCAACATAAGAACAATATTAGGCATTTTATGGACAACACGAGGGCCATATTGAGACGTCACATGTGTATATATATATATATATATATATAGCCCATGCATGTCCATATATGGACATGCGATGATATATGGACCTGAGGTCCATATATGGACATTCATGGGCCATTTATAGTCATGTTTAAGCGATATATGGGCCATGCATGACCCTTGATGGGCAGCATAAGAACAATATTTGGACTTTGATGGACAATACGAGGGCCATATTTAGTCCACACATGTGTATATATGGCCCATGCATGCCCATATATATAGCTTCTCCACCTGAGGTCTTTATTAATTACTATAATTCTATTTGGATTACGGATTTCCATGTTGTCATACGCGTTCTGCATATTTAGTTTGTTATTGGAAAAGCAGCGTAATTAAAAACAGGGTCAAAGGTCAGCTTGGATTCTCCGCCGGCTTCTCCTCTGCATGGATGACACAGCATTCTTAATTACATTTAGAAGGGACATTTTTACATTAAGGAATTTGACAGTGTTTGTAGAGGAAAGGGCACTGTGGCACAGCGATGGGAATTAAGTTATTTCGATGAGGAAATGGGAGTAGTATGACAATGCTTAAAATGGAATTGTGTCTCATATGTATATATAGATGCATGTTTTTGAAACTGCTGTTTGAGTCGTTTGTCTAGGGGCTTAATGGCCACCATCTGCTTCCGATTTAAAACTTCAATTCCTGTCCATATAAAAGTGGAGCATAAAATGCCATGGCTTAAAAAGGCGACGGAGGAAATTAGGTTTCTGTTGTTTTCACTTAATCTTTTCTCTGACAATTAAGACACGCTTTTCTTATTTTATTTCTTAACGATACCACTAATTGCCACCTATTTTCCCTCCACCAAAAGCGATTTATGTTGTCTTTTAGCTGCTTTAATACACTTCGGGATAATCTTGCCTAAGAGTTTATATATATATAAAAAACAACGCAATTTGGGAGTTGGTGTTAAGATTTATCACTGCCTGTCCTCGGGGAAAACTAGGCCTATTCGTCACATTTAAATATTTATTTCCGCTTGTCATTTAAGTCTCGACTCCGAGGGCTTGCTTTTAATTACGTTTTCCAGACTTATTATTTGCTTAGAAAATCCCCAAAAACGAAATTTTCAACAAAAAAATTGTTTAAAATTTCCATTTTTTATTTTCAAAACGTATAATGAACTCGTAAGAATAAATAAGATCTACCAAGATATTTATGGATACGTGTGGACTTGTATCTGGGTGGCAAACATGTTATATTTGGCTCTTGATGGTCCATATACAGAGTGCATCAAAGTCCATCACAAGAAACTTTAAATAAATTCACAGAAGGGCATTTAAATAATTTAAATACTAAAAAAAGCATTTTTAGACTGATTATGTCCTCCTCTACAACTTTCAAAATCAAACCATATGTCTATTTTGCATCCTTCAAGTACTTCCTATGTAAAAGACCATGAAAACAGGGTCAAAGGTCAAATAATTTTGCACTATTAAATTACTTGCTCTTTGAATTGTCATTTGCAGCCATGTTTGGTGCTTAGTTATTACAATGTGGCCAGGTATAGACAATGTTTCTAAATGAAATAATAAAAATATTTAGGATAAAATGATGACAATTTCAAATGTTTTCTATTTAAAATTAGTAAATAAAATTACGTTTTCCAGATTTATTATTTGCTTAGAAAATCCCCAAAAACGAAATTTTCAACAAAAAAATTGTTTAAAATTTCCATTTTTCATTTTCAAAACGTATAATGAACTCGTAAGAATAAATAAGATCAACCAAGATATTTATGGATACGTGTGGACTTGTATCTGGGTGGAAAACATGTTATATTTGGCTCTAGATGGTCCATATACAGAGTGCATCAAAGTCCATCACAAGAAACTTTAAATAAATTTACAGAAGGGCATTTAAATAATTTAAATACTAAAAAAAGCATTTTTAGACTGATTATGTCCTCCTCTACAACTTTCTACAACTTCCTATGTAAAAGACCCTGAAAACAGGGTCAAAGGTCAAATAATTTTGCACTATTAAATTACTTGCTCTTTGAATTGTCATTTGCAGCCATGTTTGGGGCTTAGTTATTGCAAAATGTAGCCAGGTATAGACCATATTTCCAAATGAAATATAAAAAAAAATGTTTGGGATTAAATGATGACAATTTCAAATGTTTTCTATTTAAAATTAGTAAATAAAATCTAGATTGTTAACCCTATCACAAACTTTCGCGGCACACCTGTTGACCATTCGTGGCACACTAATATGTCACGGCACACCGGATGATAAACACTGAAATTGGAGGTGTACTTAGTAGTCTATAGAATGTTGAAACCATGGAGCATGCCAGCAATAATAATGGCATTTTTTTGATATAGTGCACATAAATCGTATTTTTCCTCTCTTAATCCCCACATTGGTTAAAGTCCCCTTTTTTTCTCTTTTATATCGATATAAAAAGCTCGGTATCCTCGCAATTTGACACTAAATTTGTAACGCTAAAATTGGCGTCTCTCTCTCGTAAAAAATGTCTGTTTTTTCCACCCCCAAAATGCAACTAAGATAGGCAACGAAATTCGCCTATAAATTAATCAAACATGCTACGAATGTTTGGGCTTCATTATGTACTGCCAAAAAAAAAAAAAAAAAAAAGGTGTAATCAATATAATTTTTTTCTCTCTCTGCTCAAACATATATCTATTTTTCGTGGATTCTCATCTAAGCCAAAGAAGAAAACGTGAAATATTACCCTCGCCTTAATTATGATAAATACGATGTCAAATTCAGAGTGAATCCGATGGAACATCGCTGGTATTAAATCCAAATTCAACGCACGTATTTCATAGAGATAAGTCTTTGAAGACTCACGTTTTATACGAAATTCATTTGAAAAACCGTGGTTCAATGGGCCTCGAACACTCACCAAATTTATGCCTTTTTTGGAGGGAATTTATTTCCCAAACACAGATAATATCGACTATTACACACACGTTTAATTTACTTAATAACCACTATTTTTTTCAAACACTTTAGGTTATTCCCTGAGGGATGAGAGATCCATTAGGGTAGGGTTATTTAGGATGAGCATAATATGGTTTAAAAATTATGTAAGGCCATATATGCCAATTATGCCACGTATGGTCTAAGTCCATATTTGTGCCCGGGTGTAAAAACCAGATATGGGCCATGTAGGGCTAATTCTAAATATGGCTTGACCAGAAATTGGGCATGTCTGGACATTATATGGCCAGATAAGTCCATAAATGGCCAGGGAGGGTCATAATCGTCCATATATGCCCATGTACGGTAATTATTACCCTCATTTGCCCATATATGGCCTTTCAAGGGCCAAATATGGCTTATACATGGCTGTATATATGGTCCATCAAGGGTCAAGTATGGCCCAAGCATGGCTATATGGACCAAGTATGATTCAAGCATGGCTAGATATGGACAAAGTATTGCCCAAGCATAGACCAAGTATGGTCCAAGCATGGCTAGATATGGACCAAGCTTAGACCAAGTATGGCCCAAGCATAGACCAAGTATGGTCCAAGTATGGTTAGATATGGACCAAGTATGGCCCAAGCATAGACCAAGTATGGTTAAAGCATGGCTAGATATGGACCAAGCTTAGACCAAGTATGGCCCAAGCATAGACCAAGTATGGTCCAAGTATGGTTAGATATGGACCAAGTATGGCCCAAGCATAGACCAAGTATGGTTCAAGCATGGCTAGATATGGACCAAGTATTGCTCAAGCATAGACCAAGTATGATCCAAGCATGGTTAGATATGGACCAAGTATGATCCAAGCATGGTTAGATATGGACCAAGTATGATCCAAGCATGGTTAGATATGGACCAAGTATGGCCCAAGCATAGACCAAGTATGGTCCAAGTATGGTCCAAGTATGGTCCAAGTATGGTCCAAGTATGGTCCAAGTATGGTCCAAGTATGGTTAGATATGGACCAAGTATGCTCCAAGCTTGGCCCAAGCATAGTTATAGATATAGACCAAGTATGGCCCAAGCTTAGACCAAGTATGGTCCAAGCATGGTTAGATATGGACCAAGTATGGTCCAAGCATGGTTAGATATGGACCAAGTATGGCCCAAGCATAGACCAAGTATGGTCCAAGTATGGTCCAAGTATGGTTAGATATGGACCAAGTATGCTCCAAGCATGGTTAAATATAGACCAAGTTTGGCCCAAGCATAGACCAAGTATGGCCCAAGCATAGTTATAGATATAGACCAAGTATGGCCCAAGCTTAGACCAAGTATGGTCCAAGCATGGCTAGATATGGACCAAGTGTCGACTCAAGCATGGACCAAGTATGGTCCAAGCATGGTTAGATTTGGATCAAGTATGGCCCAAGCATGGCTATGTATGGACCATACATGGCTATTTACATATGGCTTATTAATGGTTAAATATGGCCCATACATGTTCATATAAAACTTTTCCATCCGGGTATGGCTCTTCAAAGGCCAAATATGGTCCATCAAGGACCAAATATGGCCTATACATCTCAGAATATATTACCTTAAATGTTGGATGATGTATGGTGAAATCTTTACTATGTAACCATTGTAGTTGTACATGGCTTATATACTGCATTTCCAATCTGACTAAAGATATATGGCTTAACTCTAAACAAAAATAATGCGTGGTATTTAATTTCCATTAATACAATTTTGTTTCATTTTATTTGCGGGAGTAAACCGCATCTTGGGATTGTCGTTTACGACGGTCGTAAATTTTTACGCGAGCATTTTGTGAAAGAAAAAAACAAGAAAAAAAAAAACAGCAACCTTTTGGTTTACTGCAAACGTCTGGGACAAGATTACATGTACAGATAAATGTAATTCACAAACATAAAACTAAAATGGAATTATAAATAAGGTAAGAAAGTTTACGGTAGATAAATCTATCTTAAAAAGCAATAACACAAATTCAGCTAACACAAAGCTGCTAGAAAACACTATCATTAACCACGGTTAAAACTTATGGCACATAAATACAAAACCAAGATAAAGAAAGGATATCTTTTAACAAAGATTTGTATATTTTGTGCTTTTTTTCATTTTAATTCATAAATAAATAATAGTTTTGCTTAATTAAAGATTATACAAGTTGTTTTATTGCCCTAATAGAAGGATAAATATTTACCTTTCATTAATTTATCCCTGCCACATAATTTAGATCATAATGCTTGGTAAATAAACTTAATCAATACCAATTAACTCAGTGTGTTTCAATTGGTAAACTAATTATATAAACTAATTTTGAATAAAAAACATTAAATATGTTCATCTAAGACCAGATTATGTAGTTTAAAAAAAACTTAATTTTTCTCTATTTCATTAAAAAAACGAGAGGAAAATCTATCCTTAAAAAATGAATTGTGTGCCGTGACAATTTTAAGCATTATTTTGTGTGTTTTTTGTTTTTATAGTTTGAAAAACACTGATTTAACCCCACAAATATTGTTAGTTTTCCCTTATAACTACAAAGGGCAGAAATAAAAATCGATAATATTTTATATTTTTAGAGTTTTATGTCTCATATTCCACTATTTAATATTAAATGAAATTACTCACAAAGAATATTGATAACATCAAAAATCCAGATTCAAACAACAATATCTACTGAATTGAACCAGGTCAAAGGTAAAAAAATAAAGTATGTACAAATAATATTTCCCAATTTCAGATCCTACCCTATCTAAAATATCGTATCAAACGGGGTTACAGGTATCAATTTTTGTCTGAATAGAATTTTCTGACAGGCAATATTTTTGTAATTTGATTTTTTCCGCCAGTTTCGATATTTTTAAACTTTTTATTCCTAAGTTAAGAAGGTTGATCCCCTGTCCAGGGGTCATCTAAGCTATTTGGATTTTCCTCCCTAAATGTGATCAATATCCCTCTGTTCCACTCGCTTAATTCGATGTTGCTGGAAAAGGGGTTAGGGTTTTCTTTTCACGGATGATTCCCCAGATTCATAGCAGAAATAATCAACATTTTCCCCATCGCATCTGCCATATTCACACGCTACAAATTATCGACGTGAAAGTGTGTATCAAAGGGCATCTTTTCGGAAAGATAGAAACAGCAAGAAATCAGTCGATCCCCTTCGGACAATCGGCAACAAGTTTGGACAAGTGACCACGAATTCAATAACAACAGCAGATGGGATTCACGAAAACCCAAACTGTTTTTGCGGCCACAGGAGGGGAAAATCAATTTTTGCAGCATCGAAAAAAAAGCCATGTTTATGAACGAGATCTACCCAATAATGTTTATATAACGGTCTCGAAGGCAAATGGGAAAAGGCACGAAAAAACCAGACCCAAAGAAGAAGAAAAAATGCAACCAGCTGTCACTCCATACAAAAAAAATCAAAGATACAAAAAGTTTTTTGAAAAGAATGCAAAGATTTTAATATTTTTGTCTCTGGTACTCCACACGTTTACGTTTTGCATTTGCAAAATAGAAAATATATATATGAAATAGGAGTGGAAAATACTGGATAATGACGAAAAAATATGTACAGATTGAATCGATAATCGAAATAATTGGCCTTCAAAACTATCTCTAAATCGTGTTATAACGAGCTCGTTTTTCGCACATGTGGCACAACTTGAAGATCAGCACAAACAAAAATACAAAAAATAAGTAGTTTTAAGTTTGAAAAATTTCCATGCATCTCCAAATATGTCAAAGTTTTGTCTAATTTGCATTTTCCCATGACTGTATTTCAGTCTATGCGCCATATTCATAGAAGATATCATTACATAATATCATATAAAGTGTATAATCTTACATTTTTCAGTTATACTATGAATATCATACATTGCTATAAACATGTACAATTTTCAAATAGAAATCTTGCAAAGCATAATAATGGAGTTTTCTCTATAAACTTAACTGCTCCCAACATCACGTTTTATTTTTTTATAGTTATTTCAAATGCACTAAATTGTGTTTCATAAAAGGTAAAATGTGACGTGAACCCCTTTAATTTGCAATAAAAATCGTTAAAAATGAAGAGTCGATCATAAAGCGCTTCCATTTGCGATACTGAAAATTTTGAAAATTTCCAAGAATCCATTATTAGATTACATGTAAGAGCCATATCAAACTCTGTATTGTCATATACATATGGATTATGGTGTTCATGTATTGCAACACCATAAATATATTCATGTAGAAATACACGTGTAGATAGCGGGTGATGTTTACGCGTACAGTAGAAACTCGATTATCCGGACCTCAATCATCCGGATCCTCAATTATCCGGACCTGCGGAGCCAATTTTTTTTTTTTTTTTTTTTTAAGGTGCGATAATTTTTTTTGTGGCGTCAGTTTTTGCGGCAATTGCAAAATTCGAAATTTCACCCATTTTTGAAAAAACTAAGGGTATTTACACAAATCTATGAAAATTCTACTTTTGAAATGGCAGTTTTTTCTTGCAAAATTAGAAAGTAGACGTTATTTCAATCATTAAAAGCCACAAAAAAAATCGAAAAAAATGTACCCGAATGTCCCTAAAAATGTTTTGAAAAATGTACACGAAGGGTCCATAAGTGTATATTTTTGAAGACATTTTTATGGCCCTATGGGTACATTTTTAAATTTTTTTGTGTGCTTTTTATGATCTTAATAACGTCTTCCAATTCTGCAAGAAAAAACTGCAATTGCAAAAGTCGAAATTCGAAAGTAGACGTTTTTGCGATCATAAATAGCCAAAAAAATCGAAAAAAATGTACTCGAAGGGCCCCAAAAACGACTTTAAAAATGTACACTTTTTTAGGCCCTTCGTGTACATTTTTAAAGTCATTTTTGGGGCCTTTCGAGTACATTTCGATTTTTGTTGGCTTGTTACGATCGTAATAACGTCTAACTTCTAGCCACTGACTGGCAGCTCAGAAATTGCCCTATGCAGTACAAACTCGATTATCCGGATTTTTGCTTATCCGGATGACACATGGTCCCAATTAGTCCGAATAATCGAGTTTCTACTGTACATAGAAAAAGGTACGTATGTCCATGCATTGCCCATGTATGATTTTTCCACCTTAAAGTGAGTTTTTTCAGGCATTCACCGAGTGTTTCCTCCATTTTAAGCGGATGTCCAGCATTCGGTGTGATGTAATAATAAATAGCATTTTGGAAATGGACCGCAAATTGGTCTTTTTATTGCTGACACGCCATCGATCTGTATTTCCTCCTTTCAAATCTTTTAAAACGAATCAATAGCGGTCTTGATGCTGTTGAAATCTTGTTTGGAAGGAAATACTACTCGATACAGTTTACTTTTTTTACTCTAGTATATTTACTAAAATTTCATCCCTGGGGGGATATTCGAATACATCGCGTGTACATGTTTATCCATATATGCCTATGTATTCACATAAGTGTTCGTGTATTTTATGTCAATAAGTTGTATGTGCCACATACCTGAACAAATGATATACATTGCAGTTTTTTATATTTGCTACCATGTATTTTCAGTGACATAAAATGGCACATTGAGCCAAAAAAGTTTTCCGATATCTGGGAAATCGTGCTAGATCAAAATACCGAAAAAATAATCTCGAAATATAAAATAACTTAAAACAATCTCGAGAGGCAAAATGTCGAGGGAAAAAAATCTCGAAAAGGAAAATCTCGACAGTAAAGTCTAAGTGTTAAGGTTAGGTTAGGTTAGTTTAGGTTTAATTTTCGATATTTTGATTTTCAATGTTTTTTGATTCAAGATTTTTATTCGAGATTTTGACCCAGTTCCCTGGGAAATATGGCAGATAGGGACATACTTCTAGATTCAAAAAGTTCTGGCACTGACACAACACAGACGATTCCGCTTAATTGGGACTCATCGGGACTTAGGCATTTTGGCCCAATTAAGCGGCTGCCCCAATTAAGCGAATTCCACATAAGTGTGTGATGGTAT